>JAJHUQ010000034.1:7570000-7595000 GCA_035773235.1 Eospalax fontanierii
TTAGGTTTAGGATTAGGGTTAGGTTTAGGTTTAGGTTTTGGGTTAGGCTTAGGGTTAGGGTTTGGTTTGAGTTAGGGTTAATGTTACGGATACTGTAAGGGTTAGGTTTCGGGTTAGGGTTAGGTTTAGGGTTACTGTTAGAGGTTGGTTTATGGTTAGGGTTAGGGTTAGGGATAGGGTTTAGGTCAGGGTTAGGGTTAGGGTTAGGGTTAGAGTTTAGGTTTGGTTTAGGGTTAGGGATAGCGTTAGGGTTTGGGTTAGGGTTTAGGTTTGGGATAGGGTTAGGGTTAGGGTTAGTTTTAGGGCTTGGGTTAGGGTTAGGGTTACGGTTAGGGCTTTGGTTTAGGTTAGGTTTAGGTTTTGGGTTAGCCTTAGGCTTAGGGTTTCAGTTTGGGTTAGGTTTAGGTTTAGGGTTAGGGTTAGGGTTAGGGTTAGGTTTAGGGTTTGCGTTTGGGTTAGAGTAAGGTATAGGGTTAGGGTTTGGGTTAGGTTTAGGTTTAGGGTTAGGGTTAGGGTTAGGGTTAGGGTTAGGGGTTAGGGGTTAGCTTTATGGTTAGGGTAAGGGTTAGGTTTAGGGTTTGGGTTTGGGTCAGGTTTAGGTTAAGTTAGGGTTTGGGTTTGGATTACGGTTATGGTTAGGATTATGGTTAGGGTTTGGTTAGGGTTAGGTTTAGGGTTTTGTTTGGGTTAGGGTTAGTGTTATGGTTATGGTTAGGTTTAGGGTTTGGCTTAGGGTTAGGGTTAGGGTAGGGGTTTGGATTAGGGTTTGGGTTAGGGTTAAGGTTAGGGTTAGGTTGAGGGTTTGAGTATGGGTTTGAGTTAGGGTTAGGTTTAGGGTTAGGGTTAGGATTTGGGTTAGGGTTAGTGTTAGGGTTTGGGTTAGGGTTTAGGGTTTAGGGTTAGGGTTCGGGATAGGGTTAGGGTTGGGTTAGGGTTTGGGTTAGGGTTAAGGTTAGGGTTAGGGTTAGGGGTTAGGGTTAGGGTTACGGTTAGGGTTTGGGTTTGGGTTAGTGTTAGGGATAAGGTTAGGATTAGGGTTAGGGTTACTGTTAGGATTAGGGTTTGGGTTTTTGTTAGGGTTAGGGTTATGGTTAGGGTAAGGGTTTGGGTTAGTGTTAGGGTTTGGGATAGGTTTAGGGTTAGGGTAAGGGTTAGAGTTAGGGTTTGTGTTAGGTTTAGGATTAGGGTTAGGGTTAGGGTTAGTGTTAGGATAAGATTTGGGTTAGGGTTAGGGTTAGGGTTTGGGTTTGGTTTATGGTTAGGGATAGGGTTAGGGTTTGGGTTTGAGTTTAGGTTTGGTTTAGGGTTAGGGATAGGGTTAGGGTTTGGGTTAGGGTTTAGGTTTGCGATAGGGTTAGGGTTAGCGTTAGTTTTAGGGCTTTGGTTAGGGTTAGGGTTACGGTTAGGGCTTTGGTTTAGGTTAGGTTTAGGGTTTGGGTTAGCCTTAGGCTTAGGGTTTCGGTTTGGGTTAGGATTAGGTTTAGGGTTATGGTTAGGGTTAGGGTTAGGTTTTAGGGTTTGCGTTTGGGTTAGAGTAAGGTATAGGGTTAGGGTTTGGGTTAGGTTTAGGTTTAAGGTTAGGGTTAGGGTTAGGGGTTAGGGGTTAGCTTTATGGTTAGGGTAAGGGTTAGGTTTAGGGTTTGGGTTTGGGTCAGGTTAAATTTAGGTTAAGGTTTGGGTTTGGTTTACGGTTATGGTTAGGCTTATGGTTAGGGTTAGGTTTAGGGTTTGGTTTGGGTTAGGTTTAGTGTTATTGTTATGGTTAGGTTTAAGGTTTGGGTTAGGGTTAGGGTTAGGGTAGGGGTTTGGATTAGGGTTTGGGTTAGGGTTAAGGTTAGGGTTAGGGTTAGGGTTTGAGTATGGGTTTGGGTTAGGGTTAGGTTTAGGGTTAGGGTTAGGATTTGGGTTAGGGTTAGTGTTAGGGTTTGGGTTAGGGTTTAGGGTTTAGGGTTAGGGTTCGGGAAAGGGTTAGGGTTGGGTTAGGGTTTGGGTTAGGGTTAAGTTTAGGGTTAGGGTTAGGGGTTAGGGTTAGAGTTACGGTTAGGTTTCGGGTTAGGGTTAGGATTAGGTTTAGGATTAGGGTTAGGGTAAGGCGTTAGGGATAGGGTGAGGGTTAGGGTTACGGATAGGGTTTGGGTTTGGGTTAGGGTTAGGGATAAGGTTAGGATTAGGGTAGGGTTACTGTTAGGATTAGGGTTTGGGTTTTTGTTAGGGTTAGGGTTATGGTTATGGTTAGGGTTTGGGTTAGTGTTAGGGTTTGGGGTAGGTTTAGGGTTAGGGTAAGGGTTAGAGTTAGGGTTTGTGTTAGGTTTAGGATTAGGATTAGGGTTAGGGTTAGTGTTAGGATAAGATTTGGGTTAGGGTTAGGGTTAGGGTTAGGGTTAGGGTTAGGGTTGAAGTTTGGGTTTGGGTTAGGGTTATGTTTAGGGTTTCGGTTAGGGTTAGGGTTAGGGTTAGGGTTATGGTTAGGTTTAGGGTGTGGGTTTGGGTTAGGGTTAGGGTTAGGGGTGGTTTAGGGTTAGGGTTAGGGTTAGAATTAAGTTTAGGGTGAAGGTTTAGATTTGGGTTAGAGTTAGGTTTAAAGTTAGGGTTTGGTTTAGGGTTAGGTTTAGGGTTAGGGTTTGTGTTAGGGTTAGGGTTAGGGTTTGGGTTAGGTTTAGGATTAGGGTTAGGTTTAGGTTCAGGTTTTGGTTTAGGGTTAGGGTTAGGGTGTGGTTTGGGTTAGGGTTAATGTTACGGATAGGGTAAGGGTTAGGTTTCGGTTTAGGGTTAGGTTTAGGGTTACTGTTAGGGGTTGGTTTAGGGTTAGGGTTAGGGTTAGGGTTAGGGGTTAGGGGTTAGCTTTATGGTTAGGGTAAGGGTTAGGTTTAGGGTTTGGGTTTGGGTCAGGTTTAGGTTTAGTGTTAGGGTTTGGGTTTGGATTACGGTTATGGTTAGGATTCTGGTTAGGGTTAGGTTTAGGGTTTGGTTTGGGTTAGGGTTAGTGTTATGGTTATGGTTAGGTTTAGGGTTTGTGTAATGTTAGGGTTAGGGTAGGGTTAGGGTTAGGGTTAGGGTTAGGGTTAGGGATTGAGTATGGGTTTGGGTTAGGGTTAGGTTTAGGGTTAGGGTTAGGATTTGGGTTAGGGTTAGTGTTAGGGTTTGGGTTAGGGTTTAGGGTTTAGGGTTTAGGGTTAGGGTTCGGGATAGGGTTAGGGTTGGGTTAGGGTTTGGGTTAGGGTTAAGGTTAGGGTTAGGGTTAGGGGTTAGGGTTAGGGTTACGGTTAGGTTTCGGGTTAGGGTTAGCTTTAGGTTTAGGATTAGGGTTAGGGTTAGGCGTTAGGGATAGCGTGAGGGATAGAGTTATGGTTAGGGTTTGGGTTTGTGTTAGGGTTAGGGATAAGTTTAGGATTAGGGTTAGGGTTACTGTTAGGATTAGGGTTTGGGTTTTTGTTAGGTTTAGGGTTAGGGTTAGGGTTAGGGTTAGGGTTAGGGTTTGGGTTTGGGTTAGAGTAAGGTATCGGGTTAGGGTTTGGGTTAGAGTTTAGGTTTGGTTTAGGGTTAGGGATAGGGTTAGGGTTTGGGTTAGGGTTTAGGTTTGCGATAGGGTTAGGGTTAGCGTTAGTTTTAGGGCTTTGGTTAGGGTTAGGGTTACGGTTAGGGCTTTGGTTTAGGTTAGGTTTAGGGTTTGGGTTAGCCTTAGGCTTAGGGTTTCGGTTTGGGTTAGGATTAGGTTTAGGGTTATGGTTAGGGTTAGGGTTAGGTTTTAGGGTTTGCGTTTGGGTTAGAGTAAGGTATAGGGTTAGGGTTTGGGTTAGGTTTAGGTTTAAGGTTAGGGTTAGGGTTAGGGTTAGGGGTTAGGGGTTAGCTTTATGGTTAGGGTAAGGGTTAGGTTTAGGGTTTGGGTTTGGGTCAGGTTAAATTTAGGTTAAGGTTTGGGTTTGGTTTACGGTTATGGTTAGGCTTATGGTTAGGGTTAGGTTTAGGGTTCGGTTTTGGTTAGGTTTAGTGTTATGGTTATGGTTAGGTTTAGGGTTTGGGTTAGGGTTAGGGTTAGGGTAGGGGTTTGGATTAGGGTTTGGGTTAGGGTTAAGGTTAGGGTTAGGGTTAGGGTTTGAGTATGGGTTTGGGTTAGGGTTAGGTTTAGGGTTAGGGTTAGGATTTGGGTTAGGGTTAGTGTTAGGGTTTGGGTTAGGGTTTAGGGTTTAGGGTTAGGGTTCGGGAAAGTGTTATGGTTGGGTTAGGGTTTGGGTTACGGTTAAGGTTAGGGTTAGGGTTAGGGGTTAGGGTTAGGGTTACGGTTAGGTTTCGGGTTAGGGTTAGGATTAGGTTTAGGATTAGGGTTAGGGTAAGGCGTTAGGGATAGGGTGAGGGTTAGGGTTACGGTTAGGGTTTGGGTTTGGGTTAGGGTTAGGGATAAGGTTAGGATTAGGTTAGGGTTACTGTTAGGATTAGGGTTTGGGTTTATGTTAGGGTTAGGGTTATGGTTAGGGTTAGGGTTTGGGTTAGTGTTAGGGTTTGGGATAGGTTTAGGGTTAGGGTAAGGGTTAGAGTTAGGGTTTGTGTTAGGTTTAGGATTAGGATTAGGGTTAGGGTTAGTGTTAGGATAAGATTTGGGATAGGGTTAGTGTTAGGGTTAGGGTTAGGGTTAGGGTTAGGCTTAGGGTTTGGGTTAGGGTTAGGGTTAGGGTTTCGGTTAGGGTTAGGGTTAGGGTTAGGGTTATGGTTAGGTTTAGGGTGTGGGTTTGGTTTAGGGTTAGGGTTAGGGGTGGTTTAGGGTTAGGGTTAGGGTTAGAATTAAGTTTAGGGTGAAGGTTTAGGTTTGGGTTAGAGTTAGGTTTAAAGTTAGCGTTTGGGTTTGGGTCAGGTTTAGGTTTAGGGTTAGCGTTTGGGTTTGGATTACGGTTATGGTTAGGATTCTGGTTAGGGTTAGGTTTAGGGTTTGGTTTGGGTTAGGGTTAGTGTTATGGTTATGGTTAGGTTTAGGGTTTGTGTAATGTTAGGGTTAGGGTAGGGTTAGGGTTAGGGTTAGGGTTAGGGTTAGGGATTGAGTATGGGTTTGGGTTAGGGTTAGGTTTAGGGTTAGGGTTAGGATTTGGGTTAGGGTTAGTGTTAGGGTTTAGGTTGGGTTAGGGTTTAGGGTTTAGGGTTAGGGTTCGGTATAGGGTTAGGGTTAGGGTTAGGGTTAGGGTTTCGGTTAGGGTTAAGTTTAGGGTTAGGGTTAGGGTGTAGGGTTAGGGTTACGTTTAGTATTAGGGTTAGGTTTAGGTTTAGGTTTTGGGTTAGGGTTAGGGTTAGGATTTGGTTTGGGTTAGGGTTAATGTTACGGATACGGTAAGGGTTAGGTTTCGGGTTAGGGTTAGGTTTAGGGTTACTGTTAGAGGTTGTTTTAGGGTTAGGGTTAAGGTTAGGGTTAGGGTTAGGTTTAGGGTTTGGTTTGGGGTAGGGTTAGTGTTAGGGTTAGGGATAGGGTTTAGGTCTGGGTTTTGTTAGGGTTAGGGTTAGAGTTTAGGTTTGGTTTAGGGTTAGGGATAGGGTTATCGTTTGGGTTAGGGTTTAGGTTTGGGATAGGGTTAGGGTTAGGGTTAGTTTTAGGGCTTGTGTTAGGGTTAGGGTTACGGTTAGGGTTAGGGTTAGGGTTAGGGTTAGGTTTAGGGTTTGCGTTTGGGTTAGAGTAAGGTATAGGGTTAGGGTTTGGGTTAGGTTTAGGTTTAGGTTTAGGGTTAGGGTTAGGGTTAGGGGTTAGGGGTTAGCTTTATGGTTAGGGTAAGGGTTAGGTTTAGGGTTTGGGTTTGGGTCAGGTTTAGGTTTAAAGTTAGGGTTTGGGTTTGGTTTACGGTTATGGTTAGGGTAACGGTTAGGGTTACGTTTAGGGTGTGATTTGGGTTAGGTTTAGTGTTAGGGTTATGGTTATGTTTAGGTTTTGGGTTAGGGTTATGGTTAGGGTAGGGGTTTGGGTTAGGGTTTGGCTTAGGGTTAAGGTTAGGGTTAGGGTTAGGTTTAGGGTTAGGGTTAGGGTTAGGGTTCGGGTTATGGTTATGATTAGGGTTAGGGTTGGTGTTACGGTTAGGGTTTGGGTTAGGGTTAGGGTTAGGGTTAGGGTTAGGGTTCGGGTTAGGATTATTGTTAGCGTTACGGTTAGGTTTAGTGTTTGGTTTGGGTTAGGGTTAGTGTTAGGGTTATGGTTATGTTTAGGGTTTAGGTTAGGGTTAGGGTTAGGGTAGGTTTTTGGGTTAGGGTTTGTGTTAGGGTTAAGGTTATGGTTAGGCTGAGGGTTTGGGTATGGGTTTGGGTTAGGGCTAAGGTTAGGGTTAGGTTTTGAGTTAGGGTTTAGGTTTGGGTTAGGATTAGGGTTAGGGTTAGGATTTGGGTTAGGGTTAGGGCTTGGGTTAGGGTTAGGTTTAGGGTTAGGATTAAGGTTGGGGTTAGGGTTTGGGTTTGAGTTAGAGTAAGGTTGAGGCTTAGTGTTTGGGTTAGGGTTAGGTTTAGGGTTAGGGTTTGGGTTACGGTTAGGATTAGGGTTAGGATTAGGATTAGAGTTAGAGTTAAGGTTAGGGTTAGGTTTAGGGTTAGGGATAGGGTTAGGGGTTAGGGGTTATCCTTATGGTTAGGGTAAGGGTTACGTTTAGGGTTTGGGTTTGGTTCAGGTTTAGGTTTAGGGTTAGGGCGTGGGTTTCGGTTAGGGTTATGGTTAGCGTTACGTTTTGGGTTAGGGTTAGGGTTTGGTTTGGGTTAGGGTTAGCGTTAGGATTATGGTTAGGTTTATTGTTTGGGTTAGGGCTGGGTTAGTGTTAGGGTTTGAATTAGGGTTAGGTTTAGGGTTATGGTTTAGGGTTTAGGGTTATGGTTCGGGTTAGGGTTAGGGTTAGGGTTAGGGTTAGGGTTTGGGTTAGGGTTTGTGTTAGGGTTAAGGTTAGGGTTAGGTTTTGAGTTAGGGTTTAGGTTTGGGTAAGGCTTAGGGTTAGGGTTAGGATTTGGGTTAGGGTTAGTGTTAGGGTTTAGGTTGGGTTAGGGTTTAGGGTTTAGGGTTAAGATTCAGGATAGGGTTAGGTTTAGGGTTAGGGTTAGGGTTTGGGTTAGGGTTTGGTTTAGGGTTAAGGTTAGGGTTAGGGTTAGGGGTGAGGGTTAGGGTTAGGGTTAGGGTTAGGTTTAGGATTAGGGTTAGGTTTAGGTATAGGTTTTGGGTTAGGGTTAGGGTTAGGGTTAATATTACGGATAGGGTAAGGGTTAGGTTTCGGGTTAGGGTTAGGTTTAGGGTTACTGTTAGAGGTTGTTTTAGGGTTAGAGTTAGGGTTAGGATTAGGGTTAGGGTTAGGGTTAGGGATTGGTTTGGGGTAGGGTTAGTGTTAGGGTTAGGGATAGGTTTAGAGTTAGGGTTAGGTTTAGGGTTAGAGTTTAGGTTTGGTTTAGGGTTAGGGTTAGGGTTAGGGTTTGGGTTTGGGTTTGGGTTAGGGTTAGGTTTAGGTTAGGGTTAGGGTTTGGGTTACGTTTGGTGTCAGGGTTTGGGTTAGGGTTAGGGTTAGGGTTTAGGTTTGGTTTAGGGTTAGGGTTAGGGTTAGGGTTTGGGTTAGGGTTTAGGTTTGGGTTAGGGTTAGGGTTAGGGTTTGGGTTTGGGTTAGGGTTAGGTTTAGGGTTAGGGTTAGGGTTAGTGTTAGGGTTAGGGTTAGGCTTAGGGTTAAGGGTTAGGGGTTAGCTCTATGGTTAGGGTAAGGGTTAGGTTTAGGGTTTGGGTTTGGCTCAGGTTTAGGTTTAGGATTAGGGTTTGGGTTTGGTTTACGGTTATGGTTAGGCTTATGGTTAGGGTTAGGTTTAGGGTTTGGTTTGGGTTAGGGTTAGTTTTCTGGTTATGGTTAGGTTTAGGGTTTGTGTTTGGGTTAGAGTAAGGTATAGGGTTAGGGTTTGGGTTAGGTTAAGGGTTAGGGTTAGGGTTAGGGTTAGGGTTAGGTTTAGGGTTAGGGTTAGGGTTAGGGTTAGCGTTAGGGTTATGGTTAGGGTTTGGGTTAGGGTTAAGGTTAGGGTTAGGGTTAGGGGTTAGGGTTAGGGTTACGGTTAGGTTTCGGGTTAGGGTTAGGATTAGGTTTAGGATTAGGGTTAGGGTAAGGCGTTAGGGATAGGGTGAGGGTTAGGGTTACGGTTAGGGTTTGGGTTTGGGTTAGGGTTAGGGATAAGGTTAGGATTAGGTTAGGGTTACTGTTAGGATTAGGGTTTGGGTTTATGTTAGGGTTAGGGTTATGGTTAGGATTAGGGTTTGGGTTAGTGTTAGGGTTTGGGATAGGTTTAGGGTTAGGGTAAGGGTTAGAGTTAGGGTTTGTGTTAGGTTTAGGATTAGGATTAGGGTTAGGGTTAGTGTTAGGATAAGATTTGGGATAGGGTTAGTGTTAGGGTTAGGGTTAGGGTTAGGGTTAGGGTTAGGCTTAGGGTTTGGGTTAGGGTTAGGTTTGAAGTTTGGGTTTGGGTTAGGGTTATGGTTAGGGTTTCGGTTAGGGTTAGGGTTAGGGTTAGGGTTATGGTTAGGTTTAGGGTGTGGGTTTGGTTTAGGGTTAGGGTTAGGGGTGGTTTAGGGTTAGGGTTAGGGTTAGAATTAAGTTTAGGGTGAAGGTTTAGGTTTGGGTTAGAGTTAGGTTTAAAGTTAGCGTTTGGGTTTGGGTCAGGTTTAGGTTTAGGGTTAGCGTTTGGGTTTGGATTACGGTTATGGTTAGGATTCTGGTTAGGGTTAGGTTTAGGGTTTGGTTTGGGTTAGGGTTAGTGTTATGGTTATGGTTAGGTTTAGGGTTTGTGTAATGTTAGGGTTAGGGTAGGGTTAGGGTTAGGGTTAGGGTTAGGGTTAGGGATTGAGTATGGGTTTGGGTTAGGGTTAGGTTTAGGGTTAGGGTTAGGATTTGGGTTAGGGCTAGTGTTAGGGTTTAGGTTGGGTTAGGGTTTGGGGTTTAGGGTTAGGGTTCGGTATAGGGTTAGGGTTAGGGTTAGGGTTAGGGTTTCGGTTAGGGTTAAGTTTAGTGTTAGGGTTAGGGTGTAGGGTTAGGGTTACGTTTAGTATTAGGGTTAGGTTTAGGTTTAGGTTTTGGGTTAGGGTTAGGGTTAGGATTTGGTTTGGGTTAGGGTTAATGTTACGGATACGGTAAGGGTTAGGTTTCGGGTTAGGGTTAGGTTTAGGGTTACTGTTCGAGGTTGTTTTAGGGTTAGGGTTAAGGTTAGGGTTAGGGTTAGGTTTAGGGTTTGGTTTGGGGTAGGGTTAGTGTTAGGGTTAGGGATAGGGTTTAGGTCTGGGTTTTGTTAGGGTTAGGGTTAGAGCTTAGGTTTGGTTTAGGGTTAGGGATAGGGTTATCGTTTGGGTTAGGGTTTAGGTTTGGGATAGGGTTAGGGTTAGGGTTAGTTTTAGGGCTTGTGTTAGGGTTAGGGTTACGGTTAGGGTTAGGGTTAGGGTTAGGGTTAGGTTTAGGGTTTGCGTTTGGGTTAGAGTAAGGTATAGGGTTAGGGTTTGGGTTAGGTTTAGGTTTAGGTTTAGGGTTAGGGTTAGGGTTAGGGGTTATGGGTTAGCTTTATGGTTAGGGTAAGGGTTAGGTTTAGGGTTTGGGTTTGGGTCAGGTTTAGGTTTAAAGTTAGGGTTTGGGTTTGGTTTACGGTTATGGTTAGGGTAACGGTTAGGGTTACGTTTAGGGTGTGATTTGGGTTAGGTTTAGTGTTAGGGTTATGGTTATGTTTAGGTTTTGGGTTAGGGTTATGGTTAGGGTAGGGGTTTGGGTTAGGGTTTGGCTTAGGGTTAAGGTTAGGGTTAGGGTTAGGTTTAGGGTTAGGGTTAGGGTTAGGGTTCGGGTTATGGTTATGATTAGGGTTAGGGTTGGTGTTACGGTTAGGGTTTGGGTTAGGGTTAGGGTTAGGGTTAGGGTTAGGGTTCGGGTTAGGATTATTGTTAGCGTTACGGTTAGGTTTAGTGTTTGGTTTGGGTTAGGGTTAGTGTTAGGGTTATGGTTATGTTTAGGGTTTAGGTTAGGGTTAGGGTTAGGGTAGGTTTTTGGGTTAGGGTTTGTGTTAGGGTTAAGGTTATGGTTAGGCTGAGGGTTTGGGTATGGGTTTGGGTTAGGGCTAAGGTTAGGGTTAGGTTTTGAGTTAGGGTTTAGGTTTGGGTTAGGATTAGGGTTAGGGTTAGGATTTGGGTTAGGGTTAGGGCTTGGGTTAGGATTAAGGTTAGGGTTAGGGTTTGGGTTTGAGTTAGAGTAAGGTTGAGGCTTAGTGTTTGGGTTAGGGTTAGGTTTAGGGTTAGGGTTTGGGTTACGGTTAGGATTAGGGTTAGGATTAGGATTAGAGTTAGAGTTAAGGTTAGGGTTAGGTTTAGGGTTAGGGATAGGGTTAGGGGTTAGGGGTTATCCTTATGGTTAGGGTAAGGGTTACGTTTAGGGTTTGGGTTTGGTTCAGGTTTAGGTTTAGGGTTAGGGCGTGGGTTTCGGTTAGGGTTATGGTTAGCGTTACGTTTTGGGTTAGGGTTAGGGTTTGGTTTGGGTTAGGGTTAGCGTTAGGATTATGGTTAGGTTTATTGTTTGGGTTAGGGCTGGGTTAGTGTTAGGGTTTGAATTAGGGTTAGGTTTAGGGTTATGGTTTAGGGTTTAGGGTTATGGTTCGGGTTAGGGTTAGGGTTAGGGTTAGGGTTAGGGTTTGGGTTAGGGTTTGTGTTAGGGTTAAGGTTAGGGTTAGGTTTTGAGTTAGGGTTTAGGTTTGGGTAAGGCTTAGGGTTAGGGTTAGGATTTGGGTTAGGGTTAGTGTTAGGGTTTAGGTTGGGTTAGGGTTTAGGGTTTAGGGTTAAGATTCAGGATAGGGTTAGGTTTAGGGTTAGGGTTAGGGTTTGGGTTAGGGTTTGGTTTAGGGTTAAGGTTAGGGTTAGGGTTAGGGGTGAGGGTTAGGGTTAGGGTTAGGGTTAGGTTTAGGATTAGGGTTAGGTTTAGGTATAGGTTTTGGGTTAGGGTTAGGGTTAGGGTTAATATTACGGATAGGGTAAGGGTTAGGTTTCGGGTTAGGGTTAGGTTTAGGGTTACTGTTAGAGGTTGGTTTAGGGTTAGAGTTAGGGTTAGGATTAGGGTTAGGGTTAGGGTTAGGGATTGGTTTGGGGTAGGGTTAGTGTTAGGGTTAGGGATAGGTTTTAGGTCAGGGTTAGGGTTAGGGTTAGGGTTAGAGTTTAGGTTTGGTTTAGGGTTAGGGTTAGGGTTAGGGTTTGGGTTTGGGTTTGGGTTAGGGTTAGGTTTAGGTTAGGGTTAGGGTTTGGGTTACGTTTGGTGTCAGGGTTTGGGTTAGGGTTAGGGTTAGGGTTTAGGTTTGGTTTAGGGTTAGGGTTAGGGTTAGGGTTTGGGTTAGGGTTTAGGTTTGGGTTAGGGTTAGGGTTAGGGTTTGGGTTTGGGTTAGGGTTAGGTTTAGGGTTAGGGTTAGGGTTAGTGTTAGGGTTAGGGTTAGGCTTAGGGTTAAGGGTTAGGGGTTAGCTCTATGGTTAGGGTAAGGGTTAGGTTTAGGGTTTGGGTTTGGCTCAGGTTTAGGTTTAGGATTAGGGTTTGGGTTTGGTTTACGGTTATGGTTAGGCTTATGGTTAGGGTTAGGTTTAGGGTTTGGTTTGGGTTAGGGTTAGTTTTCTGGTTATGGTTAGGTTTAGGGTTTGTGTTTGGGTTAGAGTAAGGTATAGGGTTAGGGTTTGGGTTAGGTTAAGGGTTAGGGTTAGGGTTAGGGTTAGGGTTAGGTTTAGGGTTAGGGTTAGGGTTAGGGTTAGCGTTAGGGTTATGGTTAGGGTTTGGGTTAGGGTTAAGGTTAGGGTTAGGGTTAGGGGTTAGGGTTAGGGTTACGGTTAGGTTTCGGGTTAGGGTTAGGATTAGGTTTAGGATTAGGGTTAGGGTAAGGCGTTAGGGATAGGGTGAGGGTTAGGGTTACGGTTAGGGTTTGGGTTTGGGTTAGGGTTAGGGATAAGGTTAGGATTAGGTTAGGGTTACTGTTAGGATTAGGGTTTGGGTTTATGTTAGGGTTAGGGTTATGGTTAGGGTTAGGGTTTGGGTTAGTGTTAGGGTTTGGGATAGGTTTAGGGTTAGGGTAAGGGTTAGAGTTAGGGTTTGTGTTAGGTTTAGGATTAGGATTAGGGTTAGGGTTAGTGTTAGGATAAGATTTGGGATAGGGTTAGTGTTAGGGTTAGGGTTAGGGTTAGGGTTAGGGTTAGGCTTAGGGTTTGGGTTAGGGTTAGGTTTGAAGTTTGGGTTTGGGTTAGGGTTATGGTTAGGGTTTCGGTTAGGGTTAGGGTTAGGGTTAGGGTTATGGTTAGGTTTAGGGTGTGGGTTTGGTTTAGGGTTAGGGTTAGGGGTGGTTTAGGGTTAGGGTTAGGGTTAGAATTAAGTTTAGGGTGAAGGTTTAGGTTTGGGTTAGAGTTAGGTTTAAAGTTAGCGTTTGGGTTTGGGTCAGGTTTAGGTTTAGGGTTAGCGTTTGGGTTTGGATTACGGTTATGGTTAGGATTCTGGTTAGGGTTAGGTTTAGGGTTTGGTTTGGGTTAGGGTTAGTGTTATGGTTATGGTTAGGTTTAGGGTTTGTGTAATGTTAGGGTTAGGGTAGGGTTAGGGTTAGGGTTAGGGTTAGGGTTAGGGATTGAGTATGGGTTTGGGTTAGGGTTAGGTTTAGGGTTAGGGTTAGGATTTGGGTTAGGGTTAGTGTTAGGGTTTAGGTTGGGTTAGGGTTTAGGGTTTAGGGTTAGGGTTCGGTATAGGGTTAGGGTTAGGGTTAGGGTTAGGGTTTCGGTTAGGGTTAAGTTTAGGGTTAGGGTTAGGGTGTAGGGTTAGGGTTACGTTTAGTATTAGGGTTAGGTTTAGGTTTAGGTTTTGGGTTAGGGTTAGGGTTAGGATTTGGTTTGGGTTAGGGTTAATGTTACGGATACGGTAAGGGTTAGGTTTCGGGTTAGGGTTAGGTTTAGGGTTACTGTTAGAGGTTGTTTTAGGGTTAGGGTTAAGGTTAGGGTTAGGGTTAGGTTTAGGGTTTGGTTTGGGGTAGGGTTAGTGTTAGGGTTAGGGATAGGGTTTAGGTCTGGGTTTTGTTAGGGTTAGGGTTAGAGTTTAGGTTTGGTTTAGGGTTAGGGATAGGGTTATCGTTTGGGTTAGGGTTTAGGTTTGGGATAGGGTTAGGGTTAGGGTTAGTTTTAGGGCTTGTGTTAGGGTTAGGGTTACGGTTAGGGTTAGGGTTAGGGTTAGGGTTAGGTTTAGGGTTTGCGTTTGGGTTAGAGTAAGGTATAGGGTTAGGGTTTGGGTTAGGTTTAGGTTTAGGTTTAGGGTTAGGGTTAGGGTTAGGGGTTATGGGTTAGCTTTATGGTTAGGGTAAGGGTTAGGTTTAGGGTTTGGGTTTGGGTCAGGTTTAGGTTTAAAGTTAGGGTTTGGGTTTGGTTTACGGTTATGGTTAGGGTAACGGTTAGGGTTACGTTTAGGGTGTGATTTGGGTTAGGTTTAGTGTTAGGGTTATGGTTATGTTTAGGTTTTGGGTTAGGGTTATGGTTAGGGTAGGGGTTTGGGTTAGGGTTTGGCTTAGGGTTAAGGTTAGGGTTAGGGTTAGGTTTAGGGTTAGGGTTAGGGTTAGGGTTCGGGTTATGGTTATGATTAGGGTTAGGGTTGGTGTTACGGTTAGGGTTTGGGTTAGGGTTAGGGTTAGGGTTAGGGTTAGGGTTCGGGTTAGGATTATTGTTAGCGTTACGGTTAGGTTTAGTGTTTGGTTTGGGTTAGGGTTAGTGTTAGGGTTATGGTTATGTTTAGGGTTTAGGTTAGGGTTAGGGTTAGGGTAGGTTTTTGGGTTAGGGTTTGTGTTAGGGTTAAGGTTATGGTTAGGCTGAGGGTTTGGGTATGGGTTTGGGTTAGGGCTAAGGTTAGGGTTAGGTTTTGAGTTAGGGTTTAGGTTTGGGTTAGGATTAGGGTTAGGGTTAGGATTTGGGTTAGGGTTAGGGCTTGGGTTAGGGTTAGGTTTAGGGTTAGGATTAAGGTTAGGGTTAGGGTTTGGGTTTGAGTTAGAGTAAGGTTGAGGCTTAGTGTTTGGGTTAGGGTTAGGTTTAGGGTTAGGGTTTGGGTTACGGTTAGGATTAGGGTTAGGATTAGGATTAGAGTTAGAGTTAAGGTTAGGGTTAGGTTTAGGGTTAGGGATAGGGTTAGGGGTTAGGGGTTATCCTTATGGTTAGGGTAAGGGTTACGTTTAGGGTTTGGGTTTGGTTCAGGTTTAGGTTTAGGGTTAGGGCGTGGGTTTCGGTTAGGGTTATGGTTAGCGTTACGTTTTGGGTTAGGGTTAGGGTTTGGTTTGGGTTAGGGTTAGCGTTAGGATTATGGTTAGGTTTATTGTTTGGGTTAGGGCTGGGTTAGTGTTAGGGTTTGAATTAGGGTTAGGTTTAGGGTTATGGTTTAGGGTTTAGGGTTATGGTTCGGGTTAGGGTTAGGGTTAGGGTTAGGGTTAGGGTTTGGGTTAGGGTTTGTGTTAGGGTTAAGGTTAGGGTTAGGTTTTGAGTTAGGGTTTAGGTTTGGGTAAGGCTTAGGGTTAGGGTTAGGATTTGGGTTAGGGTTAGTGTTAGGGTTTAGGTTGGGTTAGGGTTTAGGGTTTAGGGTTAAGATTCAGGATAGGGTCAGGTTTAGGGTTAGGGTTAGGGTTTGGGTTAGGGTTTGGTTTAGGGTTAAGGTTAGGGTTAGGGTTAGGGGTGAGGGTTAGGGTTAGGGTTAGGGTTAGGTTTAGGATTAGGGTTAAGTTTAGGTATAGGTTTTGGGTTAGGGTTAGGGTTAGGGTTAATATTACGGATAGGGTAAGGGTTAGGTTTCGGGTTAGGGTTAGGTTTAGGGTTACTGTTAGAGGTTGGTTTAGGGTTAGAGTTAGGGTTAGGATTAGGGTTAGGGTTAGGGTTAGGGATTGGTTTGGGGTAGGGTTAGTGTTAGGGTTAGGGATAGGTTTTAGGTCAGGGTTAGGGTTAGGGTTAGGGTTAGAGTTTAGGTTTGGTTTAGGGTTAGGGTTAGGGTTAGGGTTTGGGTTTGGGTTTGGGTTAGGGTTAGGTTTAGGTTAGGGTTAGGGTTTGGGTTACGTTTGGTGTCAGGGTTTGGGTTAGGGTTAGGGTTAGGGTTTAGGTTTGGTTTAGGGTTAGGGTTAGGGTTAGGGTTTGGGTTAGGGTTTAGGTTTGGGTTAGGGTTAGGGTTAGGGTTTGGGTTTGGGTTAGGGTTAGGTTTAGGGTTAGGGTTAGGGTTAGTGTTAGGGTTAGGGTTAGGCTTAGGGTTAAGGGTTAGGGGTTAGCTCTATGGTTAGGGTAAGGGTTAGGTTTAGGGTTTGGGTTTGGCTCAGGTTTAGGTTTAGGATTAGGGTTTGGGTTTGGTTTACAGTTATGGTTAGGCTTATGGTTAGGGTTAGGTTTAGGGTTTGGTTTGGGTTAGGGTTAGTTTTCTGGTTATGGTTAGTTTTAGGGTTTGTGTTTGGGTTAGAGTAAGGTATAGGGTTAGGGTTTGGGTTAGGTTAAGGGTTAGGGTTAGGGTTAGGGTTAGGGTTAGGTTTAGGGTTAGGGTTAGGGTTAGGGTTAGGGGTTAGGAGTTAGCTCTATGGTTAGGGTAAGGGTTAGGTTTAGGGTTTGGGTTTGGGTCAGGTTTAGGTTTCGGGTAGGGTTTGGGTTTATTTTACGGTTATGGTTTGGCTTATGGTTAGGGTTAGGTTTAGGGTTTGGTTTGGGTTAGGGTTAGTGATATGGTTTTGGTTAGCTTTAGGGTTTGGGTTACTGTTAGGGTTAGGGTAGGGGTTTGGGTTAGGGTTAAGGTTAGGGTTAGGGTTAGGGTTTGAGTATGGGTTTGGGTTAGGGTTAGGTTTAGGGTTAGGGTTAGGATTTGGGTTAGGGTTAGTGTTAGGGTTTGGGTTAGGGTTAGGGTTTAGGGTTTAGGGTTAGGGTTCGGGATAGGGTTAGGGTTGGGTTAGGGTTTGGGTTAGGGTTAAGGTTAGGGTTAGGGTAAGGGGTTAGGGTTAGGGTTACGGTTAGGTTTCGGGTTAGGGTTAGGTTTAGGTTTAGGATTAGGGTTAGGCTTAGGCGTTAGGGATAGCGTGAGGGATAGAGTTATGGTTAGGGTTTGGGTTTGTGTTAGGGTTAGGGATAAGTTTAGGATTAGGGTTAGGGTTACTGTTAGGATTAGGGTTTGGGTTTTTGTTAGGTTTAGGGTTAGGGTTAGGGTTAGGGTTAGGGTTAGGGTTTGGGTTTGGGTTAGAGTAAGGTATCGGGTTAGGGTTTGGGTTAGAGTTTAGGTTTGGTTTAGGGTTAGGGATAGGGTTAGGGTTTGGGTTAGGGTTTAGGTTTGCGATAGGGTTAGGGTTAGCGTTAGTTTTAGGGCTTTGGTTAGGGTTAGGGTTACGGTTAGGGCTTTGGTTTAGGTTAGGTTTAGGGTTTGGGTTAGCCTTAGGCTTAGGGTTTCGGTTTGGGTTAGGATTAGGTTTAGGGTTATGGTTATGGTTAGGGTTAGGTTTTAGGGTTTGCGTTTGGGTTAGAGTAAAGTATAGGGTTAGGGTTTGGGTTAGGTTTAGGTTTAAGGTTAGGGTTAGGGTTAGGGTTAGGGGTTAGGGGTTAGCTTTATGGTTAGGGTAAGGGTTAGGTTTAGGGTTTGGTTTTGGGTCAGGTTAAATTTAGGTTAAGGTTTGGGTTTGGTTTACGGTTATGGTTAGGCTTATGGTTAGGGTTAGGTTTAGGGTTCGGTTTTGGTTAGGTTTAGTGTTATGGTTATGGTTAGGTTTAGGGTTTGGGTTAGGGTTAGGGTTAGGGTAGGGGTTTGGATTAGGGTTTGGGTTAGGGTTAAGGTTAGGGTTAGGGTTAGGGTTAGGTTTAGGGTTAGGGTTAGGATTTGGGTTAGGGTTAGTGTTAGGGTTTGGGTTAGGGTTTAGGGTTTAGGGTTAGGGTTCGGGAAAGGGTTATGGTTGGGTTAGGGTTTGGGTTAGGGTTAAGGTTAGGGTTAGGGTTAGGGGTTAGGGTTAGGGTTACGGTTAGGTTTCGGGTTAGGGATAGGATTAGGTTTAGGATTAGGGTTGGGGTAAGGCGTTAGGGATAGGGTGGGGGTTAGGGTTCCGGTTAGGGTTTGGGTTTGGGTTAGGGTTAGGGATAAGTTTAGGATTAGGTTAGGGTTACTGTTAGGATTAGGGTTTGGGTTTATGTTAGGGTTAGGGTTATGGTTAGGGTTAGGGTTTGGGTTAGTGTTAGGGTTTGGGATACGTTTAGGGTTAGGGTAAGGGTTAGAGTTAGGGTTTGTGTTAGGTTTAGGATTAGGATTAGGGTTAGGGTTAGTGTTAGGATAAGATTTGGGTTAGGGTTAGTGTTAGGGTTAGGGTTAGGGTTAGGGTTAGGGTTAGGCTTAGGGTTTGGGTTAGGGTTAGGGTTGAAGTTTGGGTTTGGGTTAGGGTTATGGTTAGGGTTTCGGTTAGGGTTAGGGTTAGGGTTAGGGTTATGGTTAGGTTTAGGGTGTGGGTTTGGTTTAGGGTTAGGGTTAGGGGTGGTTTAGGGTTAGGGTTAGGGTTAGAATTAAGTTTAGGGTGAAGGTTTAGGTTTGGGTTAGAGTTAGGTTTAAAGTTAGGGTTTGGGTTTGGGTCAGGTTTAGGTTTAGGGTTAGCGTTTGGGTTTGGATTACGGTTATGGTTAGGATTCTGGTTAGGGTTAGGTTTAGGGTTTGGTTTGGGTTAGGGTTAGTGTTATGGTTATGGTTAGGTTTAGGGTTTGTGTAATGTTAGGGTTAGGGTAGGGTTAGGGTTAGGGTTATGGTTAGGGTTAGGGATTGAGTATGGGTTTGGGTTAGGGTTAGGTTTAGGGTTAGGGTTAGGATTTGGGTTAGGGTTAGTGTTAGGGTTTAGGTTGGGTTAGGGTTTAGGGTTTAGGGTTAGGGTTCAGTATAGGGTTAGGGTTAGGGTTAGGGTTAGTGTTTCGGTTAGGGTTAAGTTTAGGGTTAGGGTTAGGGTGTAGGTTTAGGGTTACGTTTAGTATTAGGGTTAGGTTTAGGTTTAGGTTTTGGGTTAGGGTTAGGGTTAGGATTTGGTTTGGGTTAGGGTTAATGTTACGGATACGGTAAGGGTTAGGTTTCGGGTTAGGGTTAGGTTTAGGGTTACTGTTAGAGGTTGTTTTAGGGTTAGGGTTAAGGTTAGGGTTAGGGTTAGGTTTAGGGTTTGGTTTGGGGTAGGGTTAGTGTTAGGGTTAGGGATAGGGTTTAGGTCCGGGTTTTGTTAGGGTTAGGGTTAGAGTTTAGGTTTGGTTTAGGGTTAGGGATAGGGTTATCGTTTGGGTTAGGGTTTAGGTTTGGGATAGGGTTAGGGTTAGGGTTAGTTTTAGGGCTTGTGTTAGGGTTAGGGTTACGGTTAGGGTTAGGGTTAGGGTTAGGGTTAGGTTTAGGGTTTGCGTTTGGGTTAGAGTAAGGTATAGGGTTAGGGTTTGGGTTAGGTTTAGGTTTAGGTTTAGGGTTAGGGTTAGGGTTAGGGGTTAGGGGTTAGCTTTATGGTTAGGGTAAGGGTTAGGTTTAGGGTTTGGGTTTGGGTCAGGTTTAGGTTTAAAGTTAGGGTTTGGGTTTGGTTTACGGTTATGGTTAGGGTAACGGTTAGGGTTACGTTTAGGGTGTGATTTGGGTTAGGTTTAGTGTTAGGGTTATGGTTATGTTTAGGTTTTGGGTTAGGGTTATGGTTAGGGTAGGGGTTTGGGTTAGGGTTTGGCTTAGGGTTAAGGTTAGGGTTAGGGTTAGGTTTAGGGTTAGGGTTAGGGTTAGGGTTCGGGTTATGGTTATGATTAGGGTTAGGGTTGGTGTTACGGTTAGGGTTTGGGTTAGGGTTAGGGTTAGGGTTAGGGTTAGGGTTCGGGTTAGGATTATTGTTAGCGTTACGGTTAGGTTTAGTGTTTGGTTTGGGTTAGGGTTAGTGTTAGGGTTATGGTTATGTTTAGGGTTTAGGTTAGGGTTAGGGTTAGGGTAGGTTTTTGGGTTAGGGTTTGTGTTAGGGTTAAGGTTATGGTTAGGCTGAGGGTTTGGGTATGGGTTTGGGTTAGGGCTAAGGTTAGGGTTAGGTTTTGAGTTAGGGTTTAGGTTTGGGTTAGGATTAGGGTTAGGGTTAGGATTTGGGTTAGGGTTAGGGCTTGGGTTAGGGTTAGGTTTAGGGTTAGGATTAAGGTTAGGGTTAGGGTTTGGGTTTGAGTTAGAGTAAGGTTGAGGCTTAGTGTTTGGGTTAGGGTTAGGTTTAGGGTTAGGGTTTGGGTTACGGTTAGGATTAGGGTTAGGATTAGGATTAGAGTTAGAGTTAAGGTTAGGGTTAGGTTTAGGGTTAGGGATAGGGTTAGGGGTTAGGGGTTATCCTTATGGTTAGGGTAAGGGTTACGTTTAGGGTTTGGGTTTGGTTCAGGTTTAGGTTTAGGGTTAGGGCGTGGGTTTCGGTTAGGGTTATGGTTAGCGTTACGTTTTGGGTTAGGGTTAGGGTTTGGTTTGGGTTAGGGTTAGCGTTAGGATTATGGTTAGGTTTATTGTTTGGGTTAGGGCTGGGTTAGTGTTAGGGTTTGAATTAGGGTTAGGTTTAGGGTTATGGTTTAGGGTTTAGGGTTATGGTTCGGGTTAGGGTTAGGGTTAGGGCTAGGGTTAGGGTTTGGGTTAGGGTTTGTGTTAGGGTTAAGGTTAGGGTTAGGTTTTGAGTTAGGGTTTAGGTTTGGGTAAGGCTTAGGGTTAGGGTTAGGATTTGGGTTAGGGTTAGTGTTAGGGTTTAGGTTGGGTTAGGGTTTAGGGTTTAGGGTTAAGATTCAGGATAGGGTTAGGTTTAGGGTTAGGGTTAGGGTTTGGGTTAGGGTTTGGTTTAGGGTTAAGGTTAGGGTTAGGGTTAGGGGTGAGGGTTAGGGTTAGGGTTAGGGTTAGGTTTAGGATTAGGGTTAGGTTTAGGTATAGGTTTTGGGTTAGGGTTAGGGTTAGGGTTAATATTACGGATAGGGTAAGGGTTAGGTTTCGGGTTAGGGTTAGGTTTAGGGTTACTGTTAGAGGTTGGTTTAGGGTTAGAGTTAGGGTTAGGATTAGGGTTAGGGTTAGGGTTAGGGATTGGTTTGGGGTAGGGTTAGTGTTAGGGTTAGGGATAGGTTTTAGGTCAGGGTTAGGGTTAGGGTTAGGGTTAGAGTTTAGGTTTGGTTTAGGGTTAGGGTTAGGGTTAGGGTTTGGGTTTGGGTTTGGGTTAGGATAAGGTTTAGGTAAGGGTTAGGGTTTGGGTTACGTTTGGTGACAGGGTTTGGGTTAGGGTTAGGGTTAGGGTTTAGGTTTGGTTTAGGGTTAGGGTTAGGGTTAGGGTTTGGGTTAGGGTTTAGGTTTGGGTTAGGGTTAGGGTTAGGGTTTGGGTTTGGGTTAGGGTTAGGTTTAGGGTTAGGGTTAGGGTTAGTGTTAGGGTTAGGGTTAGGCTTAGGGTTAAGGGTTAGGGGTTAGCTCTATGGTTAGGGTAAGGGTTAGGTTTAGTGTTTGGGTTTGGCTCAGGTTTAGGTTTAGGATTAGGGTTTGGGTTTGGTTTACGGTTATGGTTAGGCTTATGGTTAGGGTTAGGTTTAGGGTTTGGTTTGGGTTAGGGTTAGTTTTCTGGTTATGGTTAGGTTTAGGGTTTGTGTTTGGGTTAGAGTAAGGTATAGGGTTAGGGTTTGGGTTAGGTTAAGGGTTAGGGTTAGGGTTAGGGTTAGGGTTAGGTTTAGGGTTAGGGTTAGGGTTAGGGTTAGCGTTAGGGTTATGGTTAGGGTTTGGGTTAGGGTTAAGGTTAGGGTTAGGGTTAGGGGTTAGGGTTAGGGTTACGGTTAGGTTTCGGGTTAGGGTTAGGATTAGGTTTAGGATTAGGGTTAGGGTAAGGCGTTAGGGATAGGGTGAGGGTTAGGGTTACGGTTAGGGTTTGGGTTTGGGTTAGGGTTAGGGATAAGGTTAGGATTAGGTTAGGGTTACTGTTAGGATTAGGGTTTGGGTTTATGTTAGGGTTAGGGTTATGGTTAGGGTTAGGGTTTGGGTTAGTGTTAGGGTTTGGGATAGGTTTAGGGTTAGGGTAAGGGTTAGAGTTAGGGTTTGTGTTAGGTTTAGGATTAGGATTAGGGTTAGGGTTAGTGTTAGGATAAGATTTGGGATAGGGTTAGTGTTAGGGTTAGGGTTAGTGTTAGGGTTAGGGTTAGGCTTAGGGTTTGGGTTAGGGTTAGGTTTGAAGTTTGGGTTTGGGTTAGGGTTATGGTTAGGGTTTCGGTTAGGGTTAGGGTTAGGGTTAGGGTTATGGTTAGGTTTAGGGTGTGGGTTTGGTTTAGGGTTAGGGTTAGGGGTGGTTTAGGGTTAGGGTTAGGGTTAGAATTAAGTTTAGGGTGAAGGTTTAGGTTTGGGTTAGAGTTAGGTTTAAAGTTAGCGTTTGGGTTTGGGTCAGGTTTAGGTTTAGGGTTAGCGTTTGGGTTTGGATTACGGTTATGGTTAGGATTCTGGTTAGGGTTAGGTTTAGGGTTTGGTTTGGGTTAGGGTTAGTGTTATGGTTATGGTTAGGTTTAGGGTTTGTGTAATGTTAGGGTTAGGGTAGGGTTAGGGTTAGGGTTAGGGTTAGGGTTAGGGATTGAGTATGGGTTTGGGTTAGGGTTAGGTTTAGGGTTAGGGTTAGGATTTGGGTTAGGGTTAGTGTTAGGGTTTAGGTTGGGTTAGGGTTTAGGGTTTAGGGTTAGGGTTCGGTATAGGGTTAGGGTTAGGGTTAGGGTTAGGGTTTCGGTTAGGGTTAAGTTTAGTGTTAGGGTTAGGGTGTAGGGTTAGGGTTACGTTTAGTATTAGGGTTAGGTTTAGGTTTAGGTTTTGGGTTAGGGTTAGGGTTAGGATTTGGTTTGGGTTAGGGTTAATGTTACGGATACGGTAAGGGTTAGGTTTCGGGTTAGGGTTAGGTTTAGGGTTACTGTTAGAGGTTGTTTTAGGGTTAGGGTTAAGGTTAGGGTTAGGGTTAGGTTTAGGGTTTGGTTTGGGGTAGGGTTAGTGTTAGGGTTAGGGATAGGGTTTAGGTCTGGGTTTTGTTAGGGTTAGGGTTAGAGTTTAGGTTTGGTTTAGGGTTAGGGATAGGGTTATCGTTTGGGTTAGGGTTTAGGTTTGCGATAGGGTTAGGGTTAGGGTTAGTTTTAGGGCTGGTGTTAGGGTTAGGGTTACGGTTAGGGTTAGGGTTAGGGTTAGGGTTAGGTTTAGGGTTTGCGTTTGGGTTAGAGTAAGGTATAGGGTTAGGGTTTGGGTTAGGTTTAGGTTTAGGTTTAGGGTTAGGGTTAGGGTTAGGGGTTAGGGGTTAGCTTTATGGTTAGGGTAAGGGTTAGGTTTAGGGTTTGGGTTTGGGTCAGGTTTAGGTTTAAAGTTAGGGTTTGGGTTTGGTTTACGGTTATGGTTAGGGTAACGGTTAGGGTTACGTTTAGGGTGTGATTTGGGTTAGGTTTAGTGTTAGGGTTATGGTTATGTTTAGGTTTTGGGTTAGGGTTATGGTTAGGGTAGGGGTTTGGGTTAGGGTTTGGCTTAGGGTTAAGGTTAGGGTTAGGGTTAGGTTTAGGGTTAGGGTTAGGGTTAGGGTTCGGGTTATGGTTATGATTAGGGTTAGGGTTGGTGTTACGGTTAGGGTTTGGGTTAGGGTTAGGGTTAGGGTTAGGGTTAGGGTTCGGGTTAGGATTATTGTTAGCGTTACGGTTAGGTTTAGTGTTTGGGTTGGGTTAGGGTTAGTGTTAGGGTTATGGTTGTGTTTAGGGTTTAGGTTAGGGTTAGGGTTAGGGTAGGTTTTTGGGTTAGGGTTTGTGTTAGGGTTAAGGTTATGGTTAGGCTGAGGGTTTGGGTATGGGTTTGGGTTAGGGCTAAGGTTAGGGTTAGGTTTTGAGTTAGGGTTTAGGTTTGGGTTAGGATTAGGGTTAGGGTTAGGATTTGGGTTAGGGTTAGGGCTTGGGTTAGGGTTAGGTTTAGGGTTAGGATTAAGGTTAGGGTTAGGGTTTGGGTTTGAGTTAGAGTAAGGTTGAGGCTTAGTGGTTGGGTTAGGGTTAGGTTTAGGGTTAGGGTTTGGGTTACGGTTAGGATTAGGGTTAGGATTAGGATTAGAGTTAGAGTTAAGGTTAGGGTTAGGTTTAGGGTTAGGGATAGGGTTAGGGGTTAGGGGTTATCCTTATGGTTAGGGTAAGGGTTACGTTTAGGGTTTGGGTTTGGTTCAGGTTTAGGTTTAGGGTTAGGGCGTGGGTTTCGGTTAGGGTTATGGTTAGCGTTACGTTTTGGGTTAGGGTTAGGGTTTGGTTTGGGTTAGGGTTAGCGTTAGGATTATGGTTAGGTTTATTGTTTGGGTTAGGGCTGGGTTAGTGTTAGGGTTTGAATTAGGGTTAGGTTTAGGGTTATGGTTTAGGGTTTAGGGTTATGGTTCGGGTTAGGGTTAGGGTTAGGGTTAGGGTTAGGGTTTGGGTTAGGGTTTGTGTTAGGGTTAAGGTTAGGGTTAGGTTTTGAGTTAGGGTTTAGGTTTGGGTAAGGCTTAGGGTTAGGGTTAGGATTTGGGTTAGGGTTAGTGTTAGGGTTTAGGTTGGGTTAGGGTTTAGGGTTTAGGGTTAAGATTCAGGATAGGGTTAGGTTTAGGGTTAGGGTTAGGGTTTGGGTTAGGGTTTGGTTTAGGGTTAAGGTTAGGGTTAGGGTTAGGGGTGAGGGTTAGGGTTAGGGTTAGGGTTAGGTTTAGGATTAGGGTTAAGTTTAGGTATAGGTTTTGGGTTAGGGTTAGGGTTAGGGTTAATATTACGGATAGGGTAAGGGTTAGGTTTCGGGTTAGGGTTAGGTTTAGGGTTACTGTTAGAGGTTGGTTTAGGGTTAGAGTTAGGGTTAGGATTAGGGTTAGGGTTAGGGTTAGGGATTGGTTTGGGGTAGGGTTAGTGTTAGGGTTAGGGATAGGTTTAGAGTTAGGGTTAGGTTTAGGGTTAGAGTTTAGGTTTGGTTTAGGGTTAGGGTTAGGGTTAGGGTTTGGGTTTGGGTTTGGGTTAGGGTTAGGTTTAGGTTAGGGTTAGGGTTTGGGTTACGTTTGGTGTCAGGGTTTGGGTTAGGGTTAGGGTTAGGGTTTAGGTTTGGTTTAGGGTTAGGGTTAGGGTTAGGGTTTGGGTTAGGGTTTAGGTTTGGGTTAGGGTTAGGGTTAGGGTTTGGGTTTGGGTTAGGGTTAGGTTTAGGGTTAGGGTTAGGGTTAGTGTTAGGGTTAGGGTTAGGCTTAGGGTTAAGGGTTAGGGGTTAGCTCTATGGTTAGGGTAAGGGTTAGGTTTAGGGTTTGGGTTTGGCTCAGGTTTAGGTTTAGGATTAGGGTTTGGGTTTGGTTTACAGTTATGGTTAGGCTTATGGTTAGGGTTAGGTTTAGGGTTTGGTTTGGGTTAGGGTTAGTTTTCTGGTTATGGTTAGTTTTAGGGTTTGTGTTTGGGTTAGAGTAAGGTATAGGGTTAGGGTTTGGGTTAGGTTAAGGGTTAGGGTTAGGGTTAGGGTTAGGGTTAGGTTTAGGGTTAGGGTTAGGGTTAGGGTTAGGGGTTAGGAGTTAGCTCTATGGTTAGGGTAAGGGTTAGGTTTAGGGTTTGGGTTTGGGTCAGGTTTAGGTTTACGGTAGGGTTTGGGTTTATTTTACGGTTATGGTTTGGCTTATGGTTAGGGTTAGGTTTAGGGTTTGGTTTGGGTTAGGGTTAGTGATATGGTTTTGGTTAGCTTTAGGGTTTGGGTTACTGTTAGGGTTAGGGTAGGGGTTTGGGTTAGGGTTAAGGTTAGGGTTAGGGTTAGGGTTTGAGTATGGGTTTGGGTTAGGGTTAGGTTTAGGGTTAGGGTTAGGATTTGGGTTAGGGTTAGTGTTAGGGTTTGGGTTAGGGTTAGGGTTTAGGGTTTAGGGTTAGGGTTCGGGATAGGGTTAGGGTTGGGTTAGGGTTTGGGTTAGGGTTAAGGTTAGGGTTAGGGTAAGGGGTTAGGGTTAGGGTTACGGTTAGGTTTCGGGTTAGGGTTAGGTTTAGGTTTAGGATTAGGGTTAGGCTTAGGCGTTAGGGATAGCGTGAGGGATAGAGTTATGGTTAGGGTTTGGGTTTGTGTTAGGG
>JAJHUQ010000034.1:7600000-7620000 GCA_035773235.1 Eospalax fontanierii
TGGGTTTGAGTTAGAGTAAGGTTGAGGCTTAGTGTTTGGGTTAGGGTTAGGTTTAGGGTTAGGGTTTGGGTTACGGTTAGGATTAGGGTTAGGATTAGGATTAGAGTTAGAGTTAAGGTTAGGGTTAGGTTTAGGGTTAGGGATAGGGTTAGGGGTTAGGGGTTATCCTTATGGTTAGGGTAAGGGTTACGTTTAGGGTTTGGGTTTGGTTCAGGTTTAGGTTTAGGGTTAGGGCGTGGGTTTCGGTTAGGGTTATGGTTAGCGTTACGTTTTGGGTTAGGGTTAGGGTTTGGTTTGGGTTAGGGTTAGCGTTAGGATTATGGTTAGGTTTATTGTTTGGGTTAGGGCTGGGTTAGTGTTAGGGTTTGAATTAGGGTTAGGTTTAGGGTTATGGTTTAGGGTTTAGGGTTATGTTTCGGGTTAGGGTTAGGGTTAGGGTTAGGGTTAGGGTTTGGGTTAGGGTTTGTGTTAGGGTTAAGGTTAGGGTTAGGTTTTGAGTTAGGGTTTAGGTTTGGGTAAGGCTTAGGGTTAGGGTTAGGATTTGGGTTAGGGTTAGTGTTAGGGTTTAGGTTGGGTTAGGGTTTAGGGTTTAGGGTTAAGATTCAGGATAGGGTAAGGTTTAGGGTTAGGGTTAGGGTTTGGGTTAGGGTTTGGTTTAGGGTTAAGGTTAGCGTTAGGGTGAGGGGTGAGGGTTAGGGTTAGGGTTAGGGTTAGGTTTAGGATTAGGGTTAAGTTTAGGTATAGGTTTTGGGTTAGGGTTAGGGTTAGGGTTAATATTACGGATAGGGTAAGGGTTAGGTTTCGGGTTAGGGTTAGGTTTAGGGTTACTGTTAGAGGTTGGTTTAGGGTTAGAGTTAGGGTTAGGATTAGGGTTAGGGTTAGGGTTAGGGATTGGTTTGGGGTAGGGTTAGTGTTAGGGTTAGGGATAGGTTTTAGGTCAGGGTTAGGGTTAGGGTTAGGATTAGAGTTTAGGTTTGGTTTAGGGTTAGGGTTAGGGTTAGGGTTTGGGTTTGGGTTTGGGTTAGGGTTAGGTTTAGGTTAGGGTTAGGGTTTGGGTTACGTTTGGTGTCAGGGTTTGGGTTAGGGTTAGGGTTAGGGTTTAGGTTTGGTTTAGGGTTAGGGTTAGGGTTAGGGTTTGGGTTAGGGTTTAGGTTTGGGTTAGGGTTAGGGTTAGGGTTTGGGTTTTGGTTAGGGTTAGGTTTAGGGTTAGGGTTAGGGTTAGTGTTAGGGTTAGGGTTAGGCTTAGGGTTAAGGGTTAGGGGTTAGCTCTATGGTTAGGGTAAGGGTTAGGTTTAGGGTTTGGGTTTGGCTCAGGTTTAGGTTTAGGATTAGGGTTTGGGTTTGGTTTACGGTTATGGTTAGGCTTATGGTTAGGGTTAGGTTTAGGGTTTGGTTTGGGTTAGGGTTAGTTTTCTGGTTATGGTTAGTTTTAGGGTTTGTGTTTGGGTTAGAGTAAGGTATAGGGTTAGGGTTTGGGTTAGGTTAAGGGTTAGGGTTAGGGTTTGGGTTAGGGTTAGGTTTAGGGTTAGGGTTAGGGTTAGGGTTAGGGGTTAGGAGTTAGCTCTATGGTTAGGGTAGGGGTTAGGTTTAGGGCTTGGGTTCGGGGCAGGTTTTGGTTTACGGTAGGGTTTGGGTTTATTTTACGGTTATGGTTTGGCTTATGGTTAGGGTTAGGTTTAGGGTTTGGTTTGGGTTAGGGTTAGTGATATGGTTTTGGTTAGCTTTAGGGTTTGGGTTACTGTTAGGGTTAGGGTAGGGGTTTGGGTTAGGGTTAAGGTTAGGGTTAGGGTTAGGGTTTGAGTATGGGTTTGGGTTAGGGTTAGGTTTAGGGTTAGGGTTAGGATTTGGGTTAGGGTTAGTGTTAGGGTTTGGGTTAGGGTTAGGGTTTAGGGTTTAGGGTTAGGGTTCGGCATAGGGTTAGGGTTGGGTTAGGGTTTGGGTTAGGGTTAAGGGTAGGGTTAGGGGAAGGGGTTAGGGTTAGGGTTACGGTTAGGTTTCGGTTTAGGGTTAGGTTTAGGTTTAGGATTAGGGTTAGGCTTAGGCGTTAGGGATACCGTGAGGGATAGAGTTATGGTTAGGGTTTGGGTTTGTGTTAGGGTTAGGGATAAGTTTAGGATTAGGGTTAGGGTTACTGTTAGGATTAGGGTTTGGGTTTTTGTTAGGTTTAGGGTTAGGGTTAGAGTTAGGGTTAGGGTTAGGGTTTGGGTTTGGGTTAGAGTAAGGTATCGGGTTAGGGTTTGGGTTAGAGTTTAGGTTTGGTTTAGGTTTAGGGTTATGGTTAGGGTTTGGGTTAGGGTTTAGGTTTGCGATAGGGTTAGGGTTAGCGTTAGTTTTAGGGCTTTGGTTAGGGTTAGGGTTACGGTTAGGGCTTTGGTTTAGGTTAGGTTTAGGGTTTGGGTTAGCCTTAGGCTTAGGGTTTCGGTTTGGGTTAGGATTAGGTTTAGGGTTATGGTTATGGTTAGGGTTAGGTTTTAGGGTTTGCGTTTGGGTTAGAGTAAAGTATAGGGTTAGGGTTTGGGTTAGGTTTAGGTTTAAGGTTAGGGTTAGGGTTAGGGTTAGGGGTTAGGGGTTAGCTTTATGGTTAGGGTAAGGGTTAGGTTTAGGGTTTGGGTTTGGGTCAGGTTAAATTTAGGTTAAGGTTTGGGTTTGGTTTACGGTTATGGTTAGGCTTATGGTTAGGGTTAGGTTTAGGGTTCGGTTTTGGTTAGGTTTAGTGTTATGGTTATGGTTAGGTTTAGGGTTTGGGTTAGGGATAGGGTAAGGGTAGGGGTTTGGATTAGGGTTTGGGTTAGGGTAAAGGTTAGGGTAAGGGTTAGGGTTTGAGTATGGGTTTGGGTTAGGGTTAGGTTTAGGGTTAGGGTTAGGATTTGGGTTAGGGTTAGTGTTAGGGTTTGGGTTAGGGTTTAGGGTTTAGGGTTAGGGTTCGGGAAAGGGTTATGGTTGGGTTAGGGTTTGGGTTAGGGTTAAGGTTAGGGTTAGGGTTAGGGGTTAGGGTTAGGGTTACGGTTAGGTTTCGGGTTAGGGTTAGGATTAGGTTTAGGATTAGGGTTAGGGTAAGGCGTTAGGGATAGGGTGAGGGTTAGGGTTACGGTTAGGGTTTGGGTTTGGGTTAGGGTTAGGGATAAGTTTAGGATTAGGTTAGGGTTACTGTTAGGATTAGGGTTTGGGTTTATGTTAGGGTTAGGGTTATGGTTAGGGTTAGGGTTTGGGTTAGTGTTAGGGTTTGGGATACGTTTAGGGTTAGGGTAAGGGTTAGAGTTAGGGTTTGTGTTAGGTTTAGGATTAGGATTAGGGTTAGGGTTAGTGTTAGGATAAGATTTGGGTTAGGGTTAGTGTTAGGGTTAGGGTTAGGGTTAGGGTTAGGGTTAGGCTTAGGGTTTGGGTTAGGGTTAGGGTTGAAGTTTGGGTTTGGGTTAGGGTTATGGTTAGGGTTTCGGTTAGGGTTAGGGTTAGGGTTAGGGTTATGGTTAGGTTTAGGGTGTGGGTTTGGTTTAGGGTTAGGGTTAGGGGTGGTTTAGGGTTAGGGTTAGGGTTAGAATTAAGTTTAGGGTGAAGGTTTAGGTTTGGGTTAGAGTTAGGTTTAAAGTTAGGGTTTGGGTTTGGGTCAGGTTTAGGTTTAGGGTTAGCGTTTGGGTTTGGATTACGGTTATGGTTAGGATTCTGGTTAGGGTTAGGTTTAGGGTTTGGTTTGGGTTAGGGTTAGTGTTATGGTTATGGTTAGGTTTAGGGTTTGTGTAATGTTAGGGTTAGGGTAGGGTTAGGGTTAGGGTTAGGGTTAGGGTTAGGGATTGAGTATGGGTTTGGGTTAGGGTTAGGTTTAGGGTTAGGGTTAGGATTTGGGTTAGGGTTAGTGTTAGGGTTTAGGTTGGGTTAGGGTTTAGGGTTTAGGGTTAGGGTTCAGTATAGGGTTAGGGTTAGGGTTAGGGTTAGGGTTTCGGTTAGGGTTAAGTTTAGGGTTAGGGTTAGGGTGTAGGTTTAGGGTTACGTTTAGTATTAGGGTTAGGTTTAGGTTTAGGTTTTGGGTTAGGGTTAGGGTTAGGATTTGGTTTGGGTTAGGGTTAATGTTACGGATACGGTAAGGGTTAGGTTTCGGGTTAGGGTTAGGTTTAGGGTTACTGTTAGAGGTTGTTTTAGGGTTAGGGTTAAGGTTAGGGTTAGGGTTAGGTTTAGGGTTTGGTTTGGGGTAGGGTTAGTGTTAGGGTTAGGGATAGGGTTTAGGTCCGGGTTTTGTTAGGGTTAGGGTTAGAGTTTAGGTTTGGTTTAGGGTTAGGGATAGGGTTATCGTTTGGGTTAGGGTTTAGGTTTGGGATAGGGTTAGGGTTAGGGTTAGTTTTAGGGCTTGTGTTAGGGTTAGGGTTACGGTTAGGGTTAGGGTTAGGGTTAGGGTTAGGTTTAGGGTTTGCGTTTGGGTTAGAGTAAGGTATAGGGTTAGGGTTTGGGTTAGGTTTAGGTTTAGGTTTAGGGTTAGGGTTAGGGTTAGGGGTTAGGGGTTAGCTTTATGGTTAGGGTAAGGGTTAGGTTTAGGGTTTGGGTTTGGGTCAGGTTTAGGTTTAAAGTTAGGGTTTGGGTTTGGTTTACGGTTATGGTTAGGGTAACGGTTAGGGTTACGTTTAGGGTGTGATTTGGGTTAGGTTTAGTGTTAGGGTTATGGTTATGTTTAGGTTTTGGGTTAGGGTTATGGTTAGGGTAGGGGTTTGGGTTAGGGTTTGGCTTAGGGTTAAGGTTAGGGTTAGGGTTAGGTTTAGGGTTAGGGTTAGGGTTAGGGTTCGGGTTATGGTTATGATTAGGGTTAGGGTTGGTGTTACGGTTAGGGTTTGGGTTAGGGTTAGGGTTAGGGTTAGGGTTAGGGTTCGGGTTAGGATTATTGTTAGCGTTACGGTTAGGTTTAGTGTTTGGTTTGGGTTAGGGTTAGTGTTAGGGTTATGGTTATGTTTAGGGTTTAGGTTAGGGTTAGGGTTAGGGTAGGTTTTTGGGTTAGGGTTTGTGTTAGGGTTAAGGTTATGGTTAGGCTGAGGGTTTGGGTATGGGTTTGGGTTAGGGCTAAGGTTAGGGTTAGGTTTTGAGTTAGGGTTTAGGTTTGGGTTAGGATTAGGGTTAGGGTTAGGATTTGGGTTAGGGTTAGGGCTTGGGTTAGGGTTAGGTTTAGGGTTAGGATTAAGGTTAGGGTTAGGGTTTGGGTTTGAGTTAGAGTAAGGTTGAGGCTTAGTGTTTGGGTTAGGGTTAGGTTTAGGGTTAGGGTTTGGGTTACGGTTAGGATTAGGGTTAGGATTAGGATTAGAGTTAGAGTTAAGGTTAGGGTTAGGTTTAGGGTTAGGGATAGGGTTAGGGGTTAGGGGTTATCCTTATGGTTAGGGTAAGGGTTACGTTTAGGGTTTGGGTTTGGTTCAGGTTTAGGTTTAGGGTTAGGGCGTGGGTTTCGGTTAGGGTTATGGTTAGCGCTACGTTTTGGGTTAGGGTTAGGGTTTGGTTTGGGTTAGGGTTAGCGTTAGGATTATGGTTAGGTTTATTGTTTGGGTTAGGGCTGGGTTAGTGTTAGGGTTTGAATTAGGGTTAGGTTTAGGGTTATGGTTTAGGGTTTAGGGTTAGGGTTTGGGTTAGGGTTCGGGTTAGGGTTAGGGTTTGGGTTAGGGTTTGTGTTAGGGTTAAGGTTAGGGTTAGGTTTTGAGTTAGGGTTTAGGTTTGGGTAAGGCTTAGGGTTAGGGTTAGGATTTGGTTTAGGGTTAGTGTTAGGGTTTAGGTTGGGTTAGGGTTTAGGGTTTAGGGTTAAGATTCAGGATAGGGTTAGGGTTAGGGTTAGGGTTAGGGTTTGGGTTAGGGTTTGGTTTAGGGTTAAGATTAGGGTTAGGGTTAGGGGTGAGGGTTAGGGTTAGGGTTAGGGTTAGGTTTAGGATTAGGGTTAGGTTCAGGTATAGGTTTTGGGTTAGGGTTAGGGTTAGGGTTAATATTACGGATAGGGTAAGCGTTAGGTTTCGGGTTAGGGTTAGGTTTAGGGTTACTGTTAGAGGTTGGTTTAGGCTTAGAGTTAGGGTTAGGATTAGGGTTAGGGTTAGGGTTAGGGATTGGTTTGGGGTAGGGTTAGTGTTAGGGTTAGGGATAGGTTTTAGGTCAGGGTTAGGGTTAGGGTTAGGGTTAGAGTTTAGGTTTGGTTTAGGGTTAGGGTTAGGGTTAGGGTTTGGGTTTGGGTTTGGGTTAGGGTTAGGTTTAGGTTAGGGTTAGGGTTTGGGTTACGTTTGGTGTCAGGGTTTGGGTTAGGGTTAGGGTTAGGGTTTAGGTTTGGTTTAGGGTTAGGGTTAGGGTTAGGGTTTGGGTTAGGGTTTAGGTTTGGGTTAGGGTTAGGGTTAGGGTTTGGGTTTGGGTTAGGGTTAGGTTTAGGGTTAGGGTTAGGGTTAGTGTTAGGGTTAGGGTTAGGCTTAGGGTTAAGGGTTAGGGGTTAGCTCTATGGTTAGGGTTAGGGTTAGGTTTAGGGTTTGGGTTTGGGTCAGGTTTAGGTTTAGGATTAGGGTTTGGGTTTGGTTTACGGTTATGGTTAGGCTTATGGTTATGGTTAGGTTTAGGGTTTGGTTTGGGGTAGGGTTAGTTTTCTGGTTATGGTTAGTTTTAGGGTTTGTGTTTGGGTTAGAGTAAGGTATAGGGTTAGGGTTTGGGTTAGGTTAAGGGTTAGGGTTAGGGTTAGGTTTAGGGTTAGGTTTAGGGTTAGGGTTAGGGTTAGGGTTAGGGGTTAGGGGTTAGCTCTATGGTTAGGGTAAGGGTTAGGATTAGGGTTTGGGTTTGGGTCAGGTTTAGGTTTACGGTAGGGTTTGGGCTTATTTTACGGTTATGGTAAGGCTTATGGTTAGGGTTAGGTTTAGGGTTTGGTTTGGGTTAGGGTTAGTGATATGGTTTTGGTTAGGTTTAGGGTTTGGGTTACTGTTAGGGTTAGGGTAGGGGTTTGGGTTAGGGTTTGGGCTAGGGTTAAGGTTAGGGTTAGGGTTAGGGTTTGAGTATGGGTTTGGGTTAGGGTTAGGTTTAGGGTTAGGGTTAGGATTTGGGTTAGGGTTAGTGTTAGGGTTTGGGTTAGGGTTAGGGTTTAGGGTTTAGGGTTAGGGTTCGGGATAGGGTTAGGGTTGGGTTAGGGTTTGGGTTAGGGTTAAGGTTAGGGTTAGGGTTAGGGGTTAGGGTTAGGGTTACGGTTAGGTTTCGGGTTAGGGTTAGGTTTAGGTTTAGGATTAGGGTTAGGGTTAGGCGTTAGGGATAGCGTGAGGGATAGAGTTATGGTTAGGGTTTGGGTTTGTGTTAGGGTTAGGGATAAGTTTAGGATTAGGGTTAGGGTTACTGTTAGGATTAGGGTTTGGGTTTTTGTTAGGTTTAGGGTTAGGGTTAGGGTTAGGGTTTGGGTTAGAGTTAGGGTTTGGGATAGGTTTAGGGTTAGGGTAAGGGTTAGGGTTAGGGTTTGTGTTAGGGTTAGGATTAGGGTTAGGGTTAGGGTTAGGATAAGATTTGGGTTAGGGTTAGGGTTAGGGTTAGGGTTTGGGTTAGGGTTAGGGTTGAAGTTTGGGTTTGGGTTAGGGTTATGGTTAGGGTTTCGGTTAGGGTTAGGGCTAGGATTAAGGTTAGCGTAAAGGTTTAGGTTTGGGTTAGAGTTAGGTTTAAAGTTAGGGTTTGGTTTAGGGTTAGGTTTAGGGGTAGGGTTGGGGTTAGTGTTAGGGTTAGGGTTAGGGTTAGGGTTAGGGTTAGGTTTAGGGTTACGGTTAGGTTTAGGTTTAGGTTTTGGTGTAGGGTTAGGGTTAGGGTTTGGTTTGGGTTAGGGTTAATGTTACGGAAAGGGTAAGGTTTAGGTTTTGGGTTACGCTTAGGTTTAGGGTAACTGTTCGAGGATGGTTTAGGGTTAGGGTTAGGGTTAGGGTTAGGGTTAGGGTTAGGGTTAGGGGTTAGGGGTTAGCTTTATGGTTAGGGTAAGGGTTAGGTTTAGGGTTTGGGTTTGGGTCAGGTTTAGGTTTAGGGTTAGTGTTTGGGTTTGGATTACGGTTATTGTTAGGATTATGGTTAGGGTTTGCTTTAGGGTTTGGTTTGGGTTAGGGTTAGTGTTATGGTTATGGTTAGATTTAGGGTTTGTGTAATGTTAGGGTTAGGGTAGGGGTTTGGTTTAGTGTTTGGGTTAGGGTTAAGGTTAGGGTTAGAGTTAGGGTTTGGGTATGGGTTTGGGTTAGGGTTAGGTTTAGGGTTAGGGTTAGGATTTGTGTTAGGGTTAGTGTTAGGGTTTGGGTTAGGGTTAGGGTTAGGGTTTAGGTTTTAGGGTTAGGGTTTGGGATAGGGTTAGGGTTAGGGTTAGGATTAGGATTTGGGTTAGGGTTTGGGTTAGGGTTAAAGTTAGCGTTAGGGTTAGGCGTTAGGTTTATGGTTAGGGTTCGGGTTAGGGTTAGGGTTACGGTTAGGGTTGCTGTTAGGTTTAGGGTTTGGGTTAGGGTTAGGGTTAGGGTTAGTGTTAGGGTTTGGGTTAGGGTTATGGTTAGGGTTAGGGATCGAGTTTGAGTTAGGTTAGGTTTAGGGTTAGGGTTAGGTTTTCGGTTAGGGTTAGGGTTAGCGTTAGGGTTATGTTTAGGTTTAGGCTGTGGGTTTGGGTTAGGGTCAGGCTTAGGGTTAGGGTTAGGGTAAGTGTTAGGGTTAGGGTTTGGGTCAGGGTTAGATTTAGGTTTAGGTTTAGAGTTTGGTTTGGTTTAGGGTTAGTGTTAGGGTTAGGGTAAGGGTTAAGGTTAGGGTTAGGGTTAGGGGTGGTTTAGGGTTGGGGTTAGGGTTAGGATTAAGGTTAGGGTTAACGTTTAGGGTTGGGTTAGTGTTAGGCTTAGGGATAGGGTTTGGGTTTGGATTACGTTTAGGTTTAGGGTTAGGGTTAGGGTTAGGCTTCTTGTTAGTGTTAGGGGTGGTTTAAGGTGAGGGTTAGGGTTACGGTTAAGGTTAGGGTTAAGGTTTGGTTTTGGGTTAGAGTTGGATTTAGACTTTGGGTTTGGTTTAGGGTTAGGTGTAGGGTTAAGGTTGGGGTTCGGTTTAGGGTTAGGTTTAGGATTAGTGTTAGGTTTAGGATTAGGGTTAGGGTTAATGTTAGGTTTTGGGTTATGGTTAGAGTTAGGGTTAGTGTTAGGTTTTGGTTTGGGTTAGTGTTAGGGTGAGGGTTTGGATTTGGGTTAGAGTAAGGTATCGGCTTAGGGTTTGGGTTAGGGTTAAGGGTAGGGTTAGGGTTTGGGTTAGGGTTTGGGTTAGGGTTAAGATTAGGGTTAGGGTTAGGGTTAGGGTTAGGGTTTGGGTTAGGGTTAGGGTTAGTGTTAGGATTAGCGTTTAGGGTAGGGTTAGGTTTAGGTTTAGGGTTAGGGTTAGGGTTTGTATTAGGGTTACGGTTAGGGTTATGGTTAGGGTTACGGTTTGCGTTAGGGTTAGGGTTAGATTTAGGGTTAGTGTTTGGGCTTGGGTTAGGGTTAGATTTAACGTTAGTGTTTGGGCTTTGGTTAGGGTTAGGTTTAGGGTTAGGGTTAGAGTTATGGTTAGGGTTTGGCTTAGGATTAGGGTTAGGGTTAGGGTTAGGGTTAGGTCTAGGCGATAGGGAAACGGTTAGGGTTAGGGTTAGGATTAGGGTTAGGGTTAGGGTTCGGGTTTGGGTTAGGTTTAGGGTTGAATTTTGGGTTTGGGTTAGGTTAGGGTTAGGGTTTCGGTTAGGGTTAGGGTTAGGGTTAGGGATATGGTTAGGTTTAGGGTGTGGGTTTGGTTTAGGATTAGCTTAGTGTTAGGGTTAGGGTAAGTGATAGGGTTAGGGTTTGGGTTAGGTTTAGGGTTAGGTTTAGGGTTATGGTTAGGTTTTGGTTTGGTTTAGGGTTAGTCTTAGGGTTAGGGGAAGGGTTAGGATTAGGGTTAGGATTAGGGTTAGGGGTTAGCTTTATGGTTAGGGTAAGGGTTAGGTTTAGGGTTTGGGTTTGGGTCAGGTTTAGTTTTAGGGTTAGGGTTTTTGTTTTTTTACGGTTATGGTTAGGCTTACGGTTAGGGTTATGTTTAGTGTTTGGTTTGGGTTAGGTTTAGTGTTATGGTTATGGTTAGGTTTAGGGTTTGGGTTAGGGTTAGGGTTAGGGTAGGGGTTTTGGTTAGCGTTTGGGTTAGGGTTAAGGTTAGTGTTAGGTTTAGGGTTTGAGTTAGGGTTTGGGTTAGGGTTAGGATTTGGGTTAGGTTTAACGTTAGGGTTAGGGTTAGGGGTTAGGGTTAGCGTTATGTTTAGGTTTCGGGTTAGGTTTAGGGTTAGGTTTAGGGCTAGGGTTAGGATTTGGGTTAGGGTTAGTGTTAGAGTTTGGGTTAGGGTTAGGGTTTAGTGTTTAGGGTTAGGGTTCGGGATAGGGTTACGGTTAGGGTTAGGGTTTGGGTTAGGGTTTGGGTTAGGGTTAGGGTTGATGTTTGGGTTTGGGTTAGGATTAGGGTTAGGATTAGGGTTAGGGTTAGGCGTTATGGATATGGTGAGGGTTAGGGTTACGGTTAGGGTTTGGGTTTGGTTTAGGGTTAGGGTTAGTGTTAGGGTTAGCATTAGGGTTAGGATTAAGATTAGGGTTAATGTTTAGGTTTGGGTTAGAGTTAGGTTTAAAGTTAGGGTTTGGTTTAGGGTTAGGTTTAGCGTTAGTGTTGGGGTTAGGGTTAGGGTTAGGGTTAGGGTTAGGGTTAGGTTTAGGATTAGGGTTAGGTTTAGGTTTAGGTTTTGGGTTAGGGTTAGGGTTAGGGTTTGGTTTGGGTTAGGCTTCATGTTACGGATAGGGTAAGGGTTAGGTTTCGGGTTAGAGTTAGGTTTAGGGTTACTGTTAGAGGTTGGTTTAGGGTTAGGGTTAGGGTTAGTGTTAGGGTTAGGGATTGGTTTGGGGTAAGGTTAGTGTTAGGGATAGGGATAGGGTTTAGGTCAAGGTTAGGGTTAGGTTTAGGGTTTGGGTTAGGCTTAGGGTTAGGATTTGGGTTTGGGTTAGGTTTAGATTTAGGGTTAGGTTTAGGGTTTGGGTTAGGTTTAGGTATCGGGTTAAGCTAAGGATTAGGGGGCAGGGTTAGGGATAGGGTTAGGGTTCGGGTATGGGTAAGGTTTTGGATTATGGTTAAAGTTAGGGTTAGGGTTAGGGTTTGGGTTTGGTTTTGGGTTAGGGTTAGGTTTAGGGTTAGGGATAGAATTTGGGTTAGGGTTGGTGTCAGGGTTTGGGTTAGGGTTAGGGTTAGGTTTAGGTTTGGTTTAGGGTTAGGGTTAGGGTTAGGGTTTGGGTTAGGGTTAGGTTTAGGGTTTGCGTTTTCGTTAGAGTAAGGTATAGGGTTAGGGTTTGGGTTAGGTTAAGGGTTAGGGTTAGGGTTAGGGTTAGGTTTAGGTTTAGGTTTAGGTTTAGGGTTAGGGTTAGGGTTAGGGGTTAGTGGTTATCTTTATGGTTAGGGTATGGTTTAGGTTTACGGTTTGGGTTAGGGTTAGGGTTAGGGTAGGGGTGTTGGTTAGGGTTTGGGTTACGGGTTAAGGTTAGGGTTAGGGTTAGGGTTTGATTATGGGTTTGGGTTAGGGTTAGGTTTTGGGTTAGGGTTAGGATTTGGTTTAGGGTTAGTGTTAGGGTTTCCGTTAGGGTTAGGGTTTAGGGTTTAGGGTTAGGGTTCGGGATAGGGTTAGGGTTAGGGTTAGGGTTAGGGTTAGGTTTAGGGTTTGCGTTTTCGTTAGAGTAAGGTATAGGGTTAGGGTTTGGGTTAGGTTAAGGGTTAGGGTTAGGGTTAGGGTTAGGTTTAGGTTTAGGGTTAGGGTTAGGGTTAGGGGTTAGTGGTTATCTTTATGGTTAGGGTATGGTTTAGGTTTACGGTTTGGGTTAGGGTTAGGGTTAGGGTAGGGGTGTTGGTTAGGGTTTGGGTTACGGGTTAAGGTTAGGGTTAGGGTTAGGGTTTGATTATGGGTTTGGGTTACCGTTAGGTTTGGGGATGGGGTTAGGATTTGGTTTAGGGTTAGTGTTAGGGTTTCCGTTAGGGTTAGGGTTTAGGGTTTAGGGTTAGGGTTCGGGATAGGGTTAGGGTTAGGGTTAGGGTTAGGGTTTGGGTTAGCGTTTGGGTTAGGGTTAACGTTAGGGTTAGGGTTAGGGGTTAGCGTTAGGGTTACGGTTAGGTTTCGGGTTAGGGTAGGTTTAGGTTTAGGATTAGGGTTAGGGTTAGGCGTTAGGGATAGGCTGAGGGTTAGGGTTACGGTTAGGGTTTGGGGTTGGGTTAGGGTTAGGGATAAGGTTAGGATTAGGGTTAGGGTTACTGTTAGGATTAGGGTTTGGGTTTTTGTTAGGGTTAGGGTTAGGGTTAAGGTTAGGGTTTTGGTTAGTGTTAGGGTTTGGGATAGGGTTAGGGTTAGGGTAAGGGTTAGGGTTAGGTTTTGTGTTAGGGTCAGGATTAGGGTTAGGGTTAGGGTTAGGGTTAGGATGAGGGGTTGGGTTAGGGTTAGGGTTAGGGTTAGGGTAAGGTTTTGGGTTAGGGTTAGTGTTGAAGTTTGGGTTTGGGTTAGGGTTAGGGTTAGGGTTTCGGTTAGGGTTAGGGTTAGGGTTAGGGTTATGGTTAGGTTTAGGGTGTGGGTTTGGTTTAGGATTAGGCTTAGGGTTCGAGTTAGGGTAAGTGTTAGAGTTAGGTTCTGGGTTAGGGTTAGGGTTAGGATTAGGGTTATGGTTAGGTTTAGGGTGTGGGTTTGGTTTAGGGTTAGGGTTAGGGGTGGTTTAGGGTTAGGGTTAGGGTTAGGATTAAGGTTAGGGTTAAGGTTTAGGTTTGGGTTAGAGTTAGGTTTAAAGTTAGGGTTTGGTTTAGGGTTAGGTTTAGGGTTAGGGTTGGGGTTAGGGGTAGGATTAGGGTTAGGGTTAGGGTTACGTTTACGATCAGGGTTAGGTTTAGGTTTAGGTTTTGGTTTAGGGTTAGGGTTAGGGTTTGGTTTGGATTAGGGTTAATGTTACGGATAGGGTAAGGGTTAGGTTTCGGGTTACGGTTCGGTTTAGGGTTACTGTTAGAGGTTGGTTTAGGGTTAGGGTTAGGGTTAGGGTTATGGGTAGGGTTAGGGTTAGGGGTTACGGCTTAGCTTTATGGTTACAGTAAGAGTTAGGTTTAGGGTTTGGGTTTCGGTCAGGTTTAGGTTTAGGGTTAGGGTTTGGGTTTGGATTACGGTTATGGTTAGGATTATGGTTAGGGTTTGGTTTAGGGTTTGGTTTGGGTTAGGGTTAGTGTTATGGTTATGGTTAGGTTTAGGGTTTGTGTAATGTTAGGGTTAGGGTAGGGGTTGGGGTTAAGGTTAGGGTTAGGGTTAGGGTTTGAGTATGGGTTTGGGTTAGGGTTAGGTTTAGGGTAGGTTTAGGATTTGGGTTAGGGTTAGTGTTAGGGTTTAGGTTGTTTTAGGGTTTAGGGTTTAGGGTTAGGGTTCGGGATAGGGTTAGGGTTAGGGTTAGGGTTAGGGTTTGGGTTAGGGTTTGGGTTAGGTTTAAGATTAGGGTTAGGGTTAGGGGTTAGCGTTAGGGTTAGGGTTAGGGTTAGGGTTAGGTTTAGGATTAGGGTTAGGTTTAGGTTCAGGTTTTGGGTTAGGGTTAGGGTTAGGGTTTGGTTTGGGTTAGCGTTAATGTTACGAATAGGGTAAGGGTTAGGTTTCGTGTTAGGGTTAGGTTTAGGGTTACTGTTAGAGGTTGGTTTAGGTTTAGGGTTAGGGTTAGGGTTAGGGATTGGTTTGGGGTAGGGTTAGTGTTAGGGTTAGGGATAGGGTTTAGGTCAGGGTTTGGGTTAGGGTTAAGATTAGGGTTAGGGTTAGGGGTTAGCGTTAGGGTTAGGGTTAGGGTTAGGGTTAGGTTTAGGATTAGGGTTAGGTTTAGGTTCAGGTTTTGGGTTAGGGTTAGGGTTAGGGTTTGGTTTGGGTTAGGGTTAATGTTACGAATAGGGTAAGGGTTAGGTTTCGTGTTAGGGTTAGGTTTAGGGTTACTGTTAGAGGTTGGTTTAGGTTTAGGGTTAGGGTTAGGGTTAGGGATTGGTTTGGGGTTAGGGTTAGGGTTAGGGTTAGGGATAGGGTTTAGGTCAGGGTTAGGGTTAGGGTTAGAGTTTAGGTTTGGTTTAGGGTTAGGGTTAGGGTTAGGGTTTGGGTTAGGGTTTAGGTTTGGAATAGGGTTAGGGTTAGGGTTAGGGCTTTGGTTTAGGTTAGGTTTAGGGTTTGGGTTAGGCTTAGGCTTACGGTTTCGGTTTGGGTTAGGTTTAGGTTTAGGGTTAAGGTTAGGTTAAGGGTTAGGTTTAGGGTTTGCGTTTGGGTTAGAGTAAGGTATAGGGTTAGGGTTTGGGTTAGGTTTAGGTTTAGGGTTAGGGTTAGGGTTTGGGATAGGGGTTAGGGGTTAGCTTTATGGTTAGGGTAAGGGTTAGGTTTAGGGTTTGGGTTTGGGTCAGGATTAGGTGTAGGGTTAGGGTTTGGTTTTGGTTTACGGTTATGGTTAGGGTAACGGTTAGGTTTAGTTTTAGGGTTTGGTTTGGGTTAGGGTTAGTGTTAGGGTTATGGTTATGTTTAGGGTTTGGGTTAGGGTTAGGGTTAGGGTAGGGGTTTGGGTTAGGGTTTGGGTTACTCTTAAGTTTAGGGTTAGTGTTAGGTTTTGGGTATGGGTTTGGGTTAGGGTTAAGGTTAGGGTTAGGTTTTGAGTTAGGGTTTAGGTTTGGGTTAGGATTAGGTTTAGAGTTAGGATTTGGGTTAGGGTTAGGGCTTGGGTTAGGTTTAGGGTTAGGGTTAGGGTTAAGGTTTGGATTAAGGTTAGGTTTAGTGTTTGGGATTGAGTTTGAGTAAGGTTGAGGCTTAGTGTTTGGGTTAGGGTTAGGTTTAGGGTTAGGGTTTGGGGTACGGTTAGGGTTAGGTTTAGGATTAGGATTAGAGTTAGGGTTAGGGTTGGGGTTAGGGTTAAGGTTGGGGATGGGGTTAGGGGTTGGGGGTTAGCCTTATGGTTAGGGTAAGGGTAACGTTTAGTGTTTGTGTTTGGTTCAGGTTTAGGTTTAGGGTTAGGGTTTGGGTTTGGGTTAGGGTTATGGTTAGGGTTACGGTTAGGGTTAGGGTTAGGATTTGGTTTGGGTTAGGGTTAGCGTTAGGATTATGGTTAGGTTTAGGTTTTGGGTTAGGGCTGGGTTAGGGTTAGGGTTTGAGTTAGGGTTAGGTTTAGGGTTATGGTTTAGGGTTTAGGGTTAGGGTTCGGGTTAGGGTTAGGGTTAGGGTTAGGATTTGGGGTAGGGTTTGTGTTAGGGTTAAGGTTAGGGTTAGGTTTTGAGTTAGGGTTTAGGTTTGGGTTAGGATTAGGGTTAGAGTTAGGATTTGGGTTAGGGTTAGTGTTAGGGTTTAGGTTGGGTTAGGGTTTAGGGTTTAGGGTTAGGGTTCGGGATAGGGTTAGGGTTAGGGTTAGGGTTAGGGTTTGAGTTAGGGTTTGGGTTAGGGTTAGGGTTAGGGTTAGGTTTAGGATTAGGGTTAGGTTTAGGTTTAGGTTTTGGGTTAGGGTTAGAGTTAGGGTTTGGTTTGGGTTAGGGTTAATGTTACGGATAGGGTAAGGGTTAGGTTTCGGGTTAGGGTTAGGTTTAGAGTTACTGTTAGAGGTTGGTTTAGGGTTAGAGTTAGGGTTAGGGTTAGGGTTAGGGTTAGGGATTTGTTTGGGGTAGGGTTAGTGTTAGGGTTAGGGATAAATTTTAGGTCAGGGTTAGGTTTAGGGTTAGGGTTAGAATTTAGGTTTGGTTTAGGGTTAGGGTTAAGGTTAGGGTTTGGGTTAGGGTTTAGGTTTGGGATAGGGTTAGGTTTAGGGTTAGTTTTAGGGCTTGGGTTAGGGTTAGGGTAACGGTTAGGGCTTTGGTTTAGGTTAGGTTTAGGGTTTGGGTTAGGCTTAGCCTTAGGGTTTCGATTTGGGTTAGGTTTAGGTTTGGGTTAGGGTTAGGGTTAGGGTTAGGTTTAGGGTTTGCGTTTGGGTTAGAGTAAGGTATAGGGTTAGGGTTTGGGTTAGGTTTAGGGTTAAGGTTAGGGTTAGGGTTAGGGTTAGGGGTTAGCTTTATGGTTAGGGTAAGGGTTAGGTTTAGGGTTTGGGTTTGGGTCAGGTTTAGGTTTAGGGTTAGGGTTTGGGTTTGGTTTACGGTTATGGTTAGGGTTACGATTAGGGTTAGGTTTAGGGTTTGGTTAGGGTTAGGGTTAGTTTTAGGGTTATGGTTATGTTTAGGGTTTGGGTTAGGGTTAGGGTTAGGGTAGGGGTTTGGGTTAGGGTTTGGGTTAGGGTTAAGGTTAGGGTTAGGGTTAGGGTTTGGGTATGGGTTTGGGTTAGGGTTAGGTTTAGGGTTAGGGTTAGGATTTGTGTTAGGGTTAGTGTTAGGGTTTGGGTTAGGGTTAGGGTTAGGGTTAGGGTTTAGGGTTATGGTTAGGGTTCGGGACAGGGTTAGGGTTAGGGTTACGGTTAGGCTTTGGGTTAGGGTTTGGGTTAGGGTTAAAGTTAGGGTTAGGGTTAGGGTTTAGGGTTAGGGTTAGGGTTCGGGTTAGGGTTAGGGTAAGGTTTGGTCTTACGTTTAGGGTTTGGCTTAGGGTTAGGGTTAGGGTTAGGGTTTTGGTTAGGGTTATGGTTAGGGTTAGGGATAGAGTTTGAGTTAGGGTTAGGTTTAGGGTTAGGGTTAGGGTTTCGGTTAGGTTTAGGGTTAGGGTTAGCGTTAGGGTTATGGTTACGTTTAGGTTGTGGGTTTGGGTTAGGGTTAGGGTTACGGTAAGTGTTAGGGTTAGGGTTTGGGTTAGGGTTAGATTTTGGTTTCGGTTTAGGGTTTGGTTTGGTTTGGGGTTAGTGTTAGGGTTAGGGTAAGCGTTAAGGTTAGGGTTAGGGTTAGGGTTAGGGTTAGGGTTAGGGTTAGGGTTAGGGTTAGGGGTGGTTTAGGGTTAGGGTTAGGGTTAGGATTAAGGTTAGGGTTCAGGTTTAGGTTTGGGGTAGTGTTAGGCTTAGGGAAAGGGTTTGGGTTTGGGGTACGTTTAGGTTGAGGTTTAGGGTTGGGGTTAGGCTTCGTGTTAGTGTTAGGGGTGGTTTAGGGTTAGGGTTAGGGTTACGGTTAAGGTTAGGGTTAAGGTTTGGGTTTGGGTTAGAGTTGGATTTAGAGTTTGGGTTTGGTTTAGGGTTAGGTGTAGGGTTAGGGTTGGGGTTAGGGTTACTGTTAGGGTTAGGATTAGTGTTAGGTTTAGGATTAGGTTTAGGGTTAGGGTTAGGTTTTGGGTTATGGTTAGAGTTAGGGTTAGGGTTAGGGTTTGGTTTGGCTTAGGGTTAGTGTTACGGATAGGGTAAGTTTACGTTTTGTGTTAGGATTAGGTTTAGGGTTAGGGTTAGAGGTTGGTTGAGGTTTAGGGTTAGGATTAGGATTAGAGTTAGGGTTTGGTTTGGGTTAGGGTTAGTGTTAGGGTTAGGGATAGGGTTTGGGTTAGGGTTAGGGTTAGGGTTAGGGTTTAGGTTTGGGTTCGGGTTAGGGTTAGGGTTAGGGTTTGAGTTCGGATTTAGGTTTGGGTTAGGGTTATGTTTAGGGATAGTTTTAGGGCTTGGGTTAGGGATAGGTCTTGAGTTTAGGTTAGGGTTAGGGTTAGGGCTTGGGTTAGGGTTAGGATTAGGGTTAGGGTTAGGGCTTGGGTTAGGGTTAGGGTTAGGGTTAGGATTAAGGTTAGGGTTAAGGTTTGGGTTTGAGTTAGAGTAAGGTTGAGGCTTAGTGTTTGGTTTAGGGTTAGGGTTTGGGTTACGGTTAGGTTTAGGGTTAGGATTAGGATTAGAGTTAGGGTAAAGGTTAGGGTTGGGGTTAGGGTTAGGGTTAGGGGTTAGGGGTTAGCCTTACGGTTAGGGTAAGGGTTACGTTTAGTGTTTGGGTTTGGTTTATGTTTAGGTTTAGGGTTAGGGTTTGGGTTTGGGTTAGGGTTATGGTTAGGGTTAGGGATAGAGTTTGATTTAGGGTTAGGTTTAGGGTTAGGGTTAGGTTTTCGGTTAGGGTTAGGGTTAGCGTTAGCGTTATGGTTAGGTTTAGGGTGTGGGTTTGGGTTAGGGTTAGGCTTAGGGTTAGGGTTAGGGTATGTGTTAGGGTTGGGGTTTGGGTTAGGGTTAGGTTTAGGTTTAGGTTTAGGGTTTGGTTTGGTTTGGGGTTAGTGTTAGGGTTAGGGTAAGGGTTAGGGTTAGGGTTAGGGTTAGGATTAAGGTTAGGTTTAAGGTTTAGGTTTGGGTTAGTGTTAGGCTTAGGGATAGGGTTTGGGTTTGGGTTACGTTTAGGTTTAGGTTTAGGGTTAGGGTTAGGGTTTGCATTTGGGTTAGATTAAGGTAGAGAGTTAGTGTTTGGGTTAGGTTTAGGGTTAGCGTTAGGGATAGGCTTCGTGTTAGTGTTAGGGGTGGTTTAGGGTTAGGGTTAGGGTTACAGTTAAGGTTAGGGTTAAGGTTTGGGTTTGGGTTAGAGTTGGCTTTAGAGTTTGGGTTTGGTTTAGGGTTAGGTGTAGGGTTAGGGTTGGGGTTAGGGTTAGGGTTAGTGTTAGTGTTAGGTTTAGGATTAGGGTTAGGGTTAGGTTTCGGTTTTGGGTTATGTTTAGATTTAGGGTTAGGGTTAGGGTTTGGTTTGCGTTAGGTTTAGTGTTACGCATAGGGTAAGGGTTACGTTTTGTGTTAGGATTAGGTTTAGGGTTAGGGTTAGAGGTTGGTTGAGGTTTAGGGTTAGGGTTAGGATTAGAGTTAGGGTTTGGTTTGTGTTAGGGTTAGTGTTAGGGTTAGGGATAGGGTTTGCGTTAGGGTTAGGGTTTAGGTTTGGGTTCGGGTTAGGGTTAGGGTTTCAGTTCGGATTTAGGTTTGGGTTAGGGTTATGGTTAGGGTTAGGTCTTGAGTTTAGGTTAGGGTTAGGGTTAGGGCTTGGGTTAGTGTTAGGATTAGGGTTAGGGTAAGGGCTTGGGTTAGGGTTAGGGTTGGGTTAGGGTTAGGATTAAGGTTAGGGTTGTGGTTTGGGTTTGAGTTAGAGTAAGGTTGAGGCTTACTGTTTGGGTTAGGGTTAGGTTTAGGGTTAGGGTTTGGGTTACGGTTAGGGTTAGGGGTTAGGGGTTAGCCTTATGGTTAGGGTAAGGGTTACGTTTAGGTTTTGGGTTTGGTTCAGGTTTAGGTTTAGGGTTAGGGTTTGGGTTTGGGTTAGGGTTATGGTTAGGGTTACGGTTAGGGTTAGGGTTAGGGTTTGGTTTGGGTTAGGGTTAGCGTTAGGATTATGGTTAGGTTTAGGGTTTGGGTTAGGGCTGGGTTAGGGTTAGCGTTTGAGTTAGGGTTAGGTTTAGGGTTATGGTTTAGGGTTTGTGTTAGGGTTAGGTTAGGGTTAGGTTTTGAGTTAGGGTTTAGGTTTGGGTTAGTATTATGGTTAGGGTTAGGTTTAGGGCTTTGGTTAGGGTTAGGGTTAGGTTTAGGTCTTTGGTTTAGTTTAGGGTTAGGGTTAGGGCTTGGGTTAGTGTTAGGATTAGTGTTAGGGTTAGGTCTTGGGTTAGGATTAGGATTAGGGTTATGATTAAGGTTAGGGTTAGGGTTTGGTTTTGGGTTAGAGTAAGGTTGAGGCTTAGGGTTTAGGTTAGGGTTAGGTTTAGGGTTTAGGTTGGGTTAGGGTTTAGGGTTTAGGGTTAGGGTTCGGGATAGGGTTAGGGTTAGGGTTAGGGTTAGGGTTTGGGTTAGGGTTTCGGTTAGGGTTAAGGTTAGTGTTAGGGTTAGGGGTTAGGGTTAGGGTTAGGGTTAGGGTTAGGGTTTGGGTTAGGGTTTGGGTTAGGGTTAAGTTTAGGGTTAGGATTAGGGGTTAGGGTTAGGGTTAGGGTTAGGCTTAGGCTTAGGATTATGGTTAGGTTTAGGTTTAGGTTTTGGGTTAGGGTTAGGGTTAGGGTTTGGTTTGGGTTAGGGTTAATGTTACGAATAGGGTAAGGGTTAGGTTTCGGGTTAGGGTTAGGTTTAGGGTTACTGTTAGAGGTTGGTTTAGGGTTAGGGTTAGGGTTAGGGTTAGGGTTAGGGTTAGGGATTGGTTTGGGGTAG
>JAJHUQ010000034.1:7622500-7665000 GCA_035773235.1 Eospalax fontanierii
AGGGTTTGCGTTAGGGTTATGGTTATGTTTAGGGTGTGGTTTTAGGTTAGGGTTAGGGTTAGGGTTTGGGTTAGGGTTAGATTTTGGTTTAGGTTTAGGGTTTGGTTTGGTTTGGGGTTAGTGTTAGGGTTAGGGTAAGGGTTAAGGTTAGGGTTAGGGTTAGGGTTAGGGTTAGGGGTGGTTTAGGGTTAGGGTTAGGGTTAGGATTAAGGTTAGGGTTAAGGTTTAGGTTTGGGGTAGTGTTAGGCTTATGGATAGGGTTTGGGTTTGGGGTACGTTTAGGTTTAGGTTTAGGGTTAGGGTTAGGCTTCGTGTTAGTGTTAGGGGTGGTTTAGGGTTAGGGTTAGGGTTACGGTTAAGGTTAGGGTTAAGGTTTGGGTTTGGGTTAGAGTTGGAATTAGAGTTTGGGTTTGGTTTTGGGTTAGGTGTAGGGTTAGGGTTGGGGTTAGAGTTAGGGTTAGGGTTAGGATTAGTGTTAGGTTTAGGATTAGGTTTAGGGTTAGGGTTAGGTTTTGGCTTATGGTTAGAGTTAGGGTTAGGGTTAGGGTTTGGTTGGGGTTAGGGTTAGTGTTACGGATAGGGCAAGTTTACGTTTTGTGTTAGGATTAGGTTTAGGGTTAGGGTTAGAGGTTGGTTGAGGATTAGGGTTAGGGTTAGTATTAGAGTTAGGGTTTGGTTTGGGTTAGGGTTAGTGTTAGGGTTAGGGATAGGGTTTGGGTTAGGGTTAGGGTTAGGGTTAGGGTTTAGGTTTGGGTTCGGGTTAGGGTTAGGGTTAGGGTTTGAGTTTGGATTTAGGTTTGGGTTAGGGTTATGTTTAGGGATAGTTTTAGGGCTTGGGTTAGGGATACGTCTTGAGTTTAGGTTAGGGTTAGGGTTAGGGCTTGGGTTAGGGTTAGGATTAGGGGTAGTGTTAGGGCTTGGGTTAGGGTTAGGGTTAGGGTTAGGATTAAGGTTAGGTTTAAGGTTTAGGTTTGAGTTAGAGTAAGGTTGAGGCTTAGTGTTTGGTTTAGGTTTAGGGTTTGGGTTACGGTTAGGTTTAGGGTTAGGATTAGGATTAGAGTTAGGGTTAAGGTTAGGGTTGGGGTAAGGGTTAGGGTTAGGGGTTAGGGTTAGCCTTACGGTTAGGGTAAGGGTTACATTTAGGGTTAGGGTTTGGTTCAGGTTTAGGTTTAGGGTTAGGGTTTGGGTTTGGGTTAGGTTTATGGTTAGGGTTAGGGATAGAGTTTGAGTTAGGGTTAGGTTTAGGGTTAGGGTTAGGTTTTCGGTTAGGGTTAGGTTTAGCGTTAGGGTTATGGTTAGGTTTAGGGTGTGGGTTTGGGTTAGGGTTAGGCTTAGGTTTAGGGTTAGGGTAAGTGTTAAGGTTAGGGTTTGGATTAGGGTTAGGTTTAGCTTTAGGTTTAGGGTTTGGTTTTGTTTGGGGTTAGTGTTAGGGTTAGGGTAAGAGCTGGGTTAGAATTAGGGTTAGGGGTGGTTTAGGGTTAGGGTTAGGGTTAGGATTAAGGTTAGGGTTAAGGTTAAGTTTGGCTTAGTGTTAGGCTTAGGGATAGGGTTTGGGTTTGGGTTACGTTTAGGTTTAGGGTTAGAGTTAAGGTTAGGGTTTGCATTTGGGTTAGATTAAGGTAGAGGGTTAGTGTTTGGGTTAAGTTTAGGGTTAGGGTTCGCCTTCGTGTTAGTGTTAGGGGTGGTTTAGGGTTAGGGTTAGGGTTACAGTTAAGGTTAGGTTTGGGTTTGGTTTTGGGTTAGAGTTGGATTTAGAGTTTGGGTTTGGTTTAGGGTTAGGTGTAGGGTTAGGGTTGGGGTTAGGGTTAGGGTTAGGGTTAGTGTTAGTGTTAGGTTTAGGATTAGGGTTAGGGTTAGGGTTCGGTTTTGGGTCATGTTTAGAGTTAGGGTTAGGGTTAGGGTTTGGTTTGGGTTAGGTTTAGTGTTACGGATAGGGTAAGGGTTACGTTTTTTGTTAGGATTAGGTTTAGGATTAGGGTTATTGGTTGGTTGAGGTTTAGGGTTAGGGTTAGGATTAGAGTTACGGTTTGGTTTGGGTTAGTGTTAGTGTTAGGGTTAGTGATAGGGTTTGCGTTTGGGTTAGGGTTTAGGTTTGGGTTCGGGTTAGGTTTAGGGTTAGGGTTTGAGTTCGGATTTAGGTTTGGGTTAGGGTTATGGTTAGGGATAGTTTTAGGGCTTGGGTTAGGGTTAGGGTTAGGGTTAGGTCTTGAATTTAGGTTAGGGTTAGGGTTAGGGCTTGGGTTAGGGTTAGGATTAGGGTTAGGGTTAGGGCTTGGGTTAGGGTTAGGGTTAGGGTTAGGATTAAGGTTAGGGTTATGGTTTGGGTTTGAGTTAGAGTAAGGTTGAGGCTTACTGTTTGGGTTAGGGTTAGGTTTAGGGTTAGGGTTTGGGTTTGGGTTAGGGTTATGGTTAGGGTTACGGTTAGGATTACGGTTAGGGTTTGGTTTGGGTTAGGGTTAGCCTTAGGGTTATGGTTAGGTTTAGGGTTTGGGTTAGGGCTGGGTTAGGGTTCGGGTTTTAGTTAGGGTTAGGTTTAGGGTTATGGTTTAGGGTTTAGGGTTGGGGTTCGGGTTAGGGTTAGGGTTAGGGTTAGGGTTTGGGTTAGTGTTTGTGTTAGGGTTAGGGTTAGGGTTAGTTAGGGTTAGGGTGAGGGTTAGGGTTAGTTAGGGTTAGGGTGAGGGTTAGGTTTACGGTTAGGGTTAGGGTTAGGGTTAGGGTTAGTTTTAGGGCTTGGGTTAGGGTTAGGGTTACGGTTAGGGCTTTGGTTTACGTTAGGTTTAGGGTTTGGGTTAGGCTTAGGCTTAGGGTTTCGGTTTGGGTTAGGTTTAGATTGACGGTTAGGGTTAGGGTTAGGGTTAGGGTTTGCGTTGGGGTTAGAGTAAGGTATAGGGTTAGGGTTTGGGTTAGGTTAAGGGTTAGGGTTAGGTTTAGGGTTAGGGTTAGGGCTTGGTTTAGGGTTAGGATTAGTGTTAGGGTTAGGTCTTGGGTTAGGATTAGGGTTAGGGTTATGATTAAGGTTAGGGTTAGGGTTTGGGTTTGGGTTAGAGTAAGGTTGAGGCTTAGGGTTTGGTTTAGGGTTAGGTTTAGGGTTAGGGATAGGATTTGAGTTAGGGTTAGTGTTAGTGTTTGGGTTAGTGTTAGGGTTACGGTTAGGATTAGGATTAGGGTTAGGGTTAAGGTTAGGGTTTGTGTTAGTGTTAGGCTTAGGGTTAAGATTACTGTTAGGGTTAGGGTTAGTTAGGGTTAGGGTGAGGGTTAGGTTTAGGGTTAGGGTCAGGGTTAGGGTTATGGTTAGGGTTAGTTTTAGGGCTTGGGTTAGGGTTAGCGTTACGGTTAGGGCTTTGGTTTAGGTTAGGTTTAGGGTTTGGGTTAGGATTAGGCTTAGGGTTTCGGTTTGGGTTAGGTTTAGGTTGAGGGTAAGGGTTAGGGTTAGGGTTTCCGTTGGGGTTAGAGTAAGGTATAGGTTTAGGGTTTGGGTTAGGTTAAGGGTTAGGGTTATGTTTAGGGTTAAGGTTAGGTTTAGGTTTAGGGTTAGGCTTAGGGTTAGTGGTTAGGGGTTAGCCTTATGGTTAGGGTAAGGGTTAGGTTTAGGGTTTGGGTTTGGGTCAGGTTTATTTTTAGGGTTAGTTTTTGGGTTTGGGTTACGGTTATGGTTAGGGTTACGGTTAGGTTTAGGGTTAGGGTTTGGTTCGGGTTAGGGTTAGTGTTATGGTTATGGTTAGGTTTAGGGTTTGGGTTACGGTTAGGGTTAGGGTTAGGGTTTGGGTTTGGGTTTGAGTTAGGGTTAGGTTTACGATTAGGGTTAGGATTTGGGTTAGGGTTGGTGTCAGTGTTTGGGTTAGGGTTAGGGTTAGGGGTTAGGTTTGGTTTAGGGTTAGGGTTAGGGTTTCATTTAGGGTTTAGGTTTTTGTTCGGGTTTGGGTTAGGGTTAGGGTTACGGTTTGGTTTGGGTTAGGGTTAGTGTTACGGATAGGGTAAGGTTTACGTTTTGTGTTAGGATTAGGTTTAGGGTTAGGGTTAGAGGTTGGTTGAGGTTTAGGTTAGGGTTAGGATGAGAGTTAGGGTTTGGTTTGGGTTAGAGTAAGGTATAGGGTTAGGGTTTGCGTTAGGTTAAAGGTTAGGTTTAGGGTTACGTTTAGGTTTGGGTTCGGGTTAGGGTTAGGATTTGAGTTCGGATTTAGGTTTGGGTTAGGGTTATGCTTAGGGATAGTTTTACGACTTGGGTTAGGGTTAGGGTTAGGCTTAGGTCTTGAGTTTAGGTTAGGGTTAGAGGTAGGGCTTGGGTTAGGGTTAGGATTAGGGTTAGGGTGACGGCTTGTGTTAGGGTAGGGTTATGGTTAGGATTAAGGTTAGGCTTAGGGTTTGGGTTTGAGTTAGAGTAAGGATGACGCTTAGTGTTTGGGTTAGGGTTAGGTTTAGTGTTAGGGTTTGGGTTATGGTTAGGTTTAGGGTTAGGATTAGGATTAGAGTTAGGGTTAAGGTTAGTGTTAGGGTTAGGGTTAGGGGTTAGGGGTTAGCCTTATGGATAGGGTAAGAGTTACGTTTAGGGTTTGGGTTTGGTTCAGGTTTAGGTTTAGGGTTAGGGTTTGGGTTTCGGTTAGGGTTATGGTTAGGATTACGGTTAGGGTTTGGTTTGGGTTAGGGTTATCGTTAGGGTTATGGTTAGGTTTAGGGTTTGGGTTAGGGCTGGGTTAGGGTTCGGGTTTGAGTTAGGGTTAGGTTTCGGGTTATGGTTTAGGGTTTAGGGTTGGGGTTCGGGTTAGGGTTAGGGTTAGGGTTAGGGTTTGGGTTAGGGTTTGTGTTAGGGTTAAGGTTAGGGTTAGGTCTTGAGTTCGGGTTTAGGTTTGTGTTAGGATTATGGTTAGGGTTAGTTTTAGGGCTTGGGTTAGGGTTAGGGTTAGGTTTAGGTCTTTGGTTTAGTTTAGGGTTAGGGTTAGGGCTTGGTTTAGGGTTAGGATTAGTGTTAGGGTTAGGTCTTGGGTTAGGATTAGGGTTAGGGTTATGATTAAGGTTAGGGTTAGGGTTTGGGTTTGGGTTAGAGTAAGGTTGAGGCTTAGGGTTTGGGTTAGTGTTAGGTTTAGGGTTAGGGATAGGATTTGAGTTAGGGTTAGTGTTAGTGTTTGGGTTAGGGTTAGGGTTATGGTTAGGATTAGGATTAGGGTTAGGGTAAAGGTTAGGGTTAGGGTTTGTGTTAGTGTTAGGCTTAGGGTTAGGGTTAGGGTTAGGGTTAGGGTTAGGGTTAGTTAGGGTTAGGGTGAGGGTTAGGTTTACGGTTAGGGTTAGGGTTAGGGTTAGCGTTAGTTTTAGGGCTTGGGTTAGGGTTAGGGTTACGGTTAGGGCTTTGGTTTAGGTTAGGTTTAGGGTTTGGGTTAGTCTTAGGCTTAGGGTTTCGGTTTGGGTTAGGTTTAGGTTGAGGGTTAGGGTTGGGGTTAGGGTTTCCGTTGGGGTTAGAGTAAGGTATAGGGTTAGGTTTTGTGTTAGGTTAAGGGTTAGGGTTAGGTTTAAGGTTAGGGTTAGGGCTTGGTTTAGGGTTAGGATTAGTGTTAGCGTTAGGTCTTGGGTTAGGATTAGGGTTAGGGTTATGATTAAGGTTAGGGTTAGGGTTTGGGTTTGGGTTAGAGTAAGGTTGAGGCTTAGGGTTTGGGTTAGGGTTAGGTTTAGGGTTAGGGATTGGATTTGAGTTAGGGTTAGTGTTAGTGTTTGGGTTAGGGTTAGGGTTACGGTTAGGATTAGGATTAGGGTTAGGGCTAAGGTTAGGGTTAGGGTTTGTGTTAGTGTTAGGCTTAGGGTTAGGGTTAGGTTTAGGGTTAGGGTTAGGGTTAGTTAGGGTTAGGGTGAGGGTTAGGTTTCGGGGTAGGGTGAGGGTTAGGGGGAGGGTTAGGGTTAGTTTTAGGGCTTGGGTTAGGGTTAGGGTTACGGTTAGGGCTTTGGTTTAGGTTAGGTTTAGGGTTTGGGTTAGGCTTACGCTTAGGGTTTCGGTTTGGGTTAGGTTTAGGTTGAGGGTTAGGGTTAGGGTTAGGGTTAGGGTTTGCGTTGGGGTTAGAGTAAGGTATAGGGTTAGGGTTTGGGTTAGGTTCAGGGTTAGGGTTAGGGCTTGGTTTAGGGTTAGGATTAGTGTTAGGGTTAGGTCTTGGGTTAGGATTAGGGTTAGGGTTATGATTAAGGTTAGGTTTAGGGTTTGGGTTTGGTTTAGAGTAAGGTTGAGGCTTAGGGTTTGGGTTAGGGTTAGGTTTAGGGTTAGGGATAGGATTTGAGTTAGGGTTAGTGTTAGTGTTTGGGTTAGGGTTAGGGTTACGGTTAGGATTAGGATTAGGGTTAGGGTTAAGGTTAGGTATAGGGTTTGTGTTAGTGTTAGGCTTAGGGTTAGGGTTAGGTTTAGGGTTAGGGTTAGGGTTAGTTAGGGTTAGGGTGAGGGTTAGGTTTAGGGTTAGGGTTAGGGTTAGGGTTAGGGTTAGGGTTAGTTTTAGGGCTTGGGTTAGGGTTAGGGTTACGGTTAGGGCTTTGGTTTATGTTAGGTTTAGGGAGTGGGTTAGGCTTAGGCTTAGGGTTTCGGTTTGGGTTAGGTTTAGGGTGAGGGGTAGGGTTAGGGTTAGGGTTAGGGTTTGCGTTGGGGTTAGAGTAAGGTATAGGGTTAGGGTTTGGATTAGGTTAAGGGTTAGGGTTATGTTTAGGGTTAGGGTTAGGTTTAGGTTTAGGGTTAGTGCTAGGGTTAGGGGTTAGGGGTTAGCCTTATGGTTAGGGTAGGGGTTAGGTTTAGGGTTTTGTTTGGGTCAGGTTTAGGTTTAGGGTTAGTTTTTGGGTTTGGGTTACGGTTATTGTTAGGGTTACGGTTAGGTTTAGGGTTAGGGCTTGGTTCGGGTTAGGGTTAGTGTTATGGTTATGGTTAGGTTTAGGGTTTGGGTTACGGTTAGGGTTAGGGATAGGGTTTGCGTTAGGGTTAGGGTTAGGTTTACGATTAGGGTTAGGATTTGGGTTAGCGTTGGTGTCAGGGTTTGGGTTAGGGTTAGGGTTAGGTGTTAGGTTTGGTTTAGGGTTATTGTTAGGGTTTGATTTAGCGTTTAGGTTTTTGTTAGGGTTAGGGTTAGGGTTAGTTTTCGGGCTTGGGTCAGGCTTAAGGTTAGGGTTATGGCTTGGGTTTAGGTTAGGTTTAGGGTTTGGGTTAGGCTTAGGGTTAGGGTTTGGATTAGGTTTAGGTTTAGGGTTAGGGTTAGGGTCAGGGTTAGGTTTCGAGTTTGCGTTTGGGTTAGAGTAAGGTATAGGGTTAGGGTGTGAGTTAGCTTAAGGGTTAGGTTTAGGGTTAGGGTTATGGTTAAGTTTAGGTTTAGGGTTAGGGTTAGGGTTAGGTTTAGGGGTTAGGGGTTAGCTTTATGGTTAGGGTAAGGGTTAGGTTTAGTGTTTTGGTTTGGGTCAGGTTTAGATTTAGTGTTAGGGTTTGGGTTTGGTTTACGGTTATGGTTACACTTACGGTTAGGGTTAGGTTTAGGGTTTGGTTTGGGTTAGGGTTAGTGTTACTGTTATGGTTACGTTTAGGGTTCGGGTTAGGGTTAGGGTTAGGATAGGGGTTTGGGTTTGGTTTGGGTAAGGGTCAGTGTTTCGGATAGGGTAAGGGTTACGTTTTGTGTTAGGATTAGGTTTAGGGTTAGGGTTAGAGGTTGGTTGAGGTTTAGGGATAGGGTTAGGATGAGAGTTAGGGTTTGGTTTGGGTTAGAGTAAGGTATAGGGTTAGGGTTTGGGTTAGGTTAAGGGTTAGGGTTAGGGTTAGGTTTAGGTTAAGGTTTAGGGTTAGGGTTAGGGTTATTGTTAGGGGTTAGGGGTTAGCCTTATGGTTAGGGTAAGGGTTAGGTTTAGGCATTGGGTTTGGGTCAGGTTTAGGTTTAGGGTTAGTTTTTGGGTTTGGGTTACGGTTATGGTTAGGGTTACGGTTAGGTTTAGGGTTAGGGTTTGGTTTGAGTTAGGGTTAGTGTTAGGGTTATGGTTAGGTTTAGGGTTTGGCTTAGGGTTACGGTTAGGGTTTAGGTTTGGGTTAGTGTTAGGGTTTGGGTTAGGGTTAGGGGTTAGGGTTTAGAGTTAGGGTTCGGGATAGGGTTAGGTTTAGGGTTAGGGTTAGGGTTTGGGTTAGGATTTGGGTTAGGGTTAAGGATTAGGGTTAGGGTTAGGCTTCGTGTTAGTGTTAGGGGTGGTTTTGGGTTAGAGTTAGGGTTACGGTTAAGGTTAAGGTTAAGGTTTGTGTTTGGGTTAAAGTTGGGTTTAGAGTTAGGGTTTGGTTTAGGGTTAGGTGTAGGGTTAGGTTTGGGGTTAGGGTTAGGGTTAGGGTTAGGGTTAGTGTTAGGTTTAGGATTAGGTTTACGGTTAGGGTTAGGTTTTGGGTTAGGGTTAGAGTTAGGGTTAGGGTTACGGTTTGGTTTGGGTTAGGGTTAGTGTTACGGATAGGGTAAGGGTTACGTTTTGTGTTAGGATTAGGTTTAGGGTTAGGGTTAGAGGTTGGTTGAGGTTTAGGGTTAGGGTTAGGATGAGAGTTAGGGTTTGGTTTGGGTTAGAGTAAGGTATAGGGTTAGGGTTTGCGTTAGGTTAAAGGTTAGGGTTAGGGTTAGGTTTAGGTTTGGGTTCGGGTTAGGGTTAGGATTTGAGTTCGGATTTAGGTTTGGGTTAGTGTTATGCTTAGGGATAGTTTTAAGACTTGGGTTAGGGTTAGGGTTAGGGTTAGGTCTTGAGTTTAGGTTAGGGTTAGGGTTAGGGCTTGGGTTAGGGTTAGGATTAGGGTTAGGGTTACGGCTTGTGTTAGGGTAGGGTTATGGTTAGGATTAAGGTTAGGCTTAGGGTTTGGGTTTGAGTTAGAGTAAGGATGACGCTTAGTGTTTGGGTTAGGGTTAGGTTTAGTGTTAGGGTTTGGGTTATGGTTAGGTTTAGGGTTAGGATTAGGATTAGAGTTAGGGTTAAGGTTAGTGTTAGGGTTAGGGTTAGGGGTTAGGGGTTAGCCTTATGGATAGGGTAAGAGTTACGTTTAGGGTTTGGGTTTGGTTCAGGTTTAGGTTTAGGGTTAGGGTTTGGGTTTCGGTTAGGGTTATGGTTAGGATTACGGTTAGGGTTTGGTTTGGGTTAGGGTTAGCGTTAGGGTTATGGTTAGGTTTAGGGTTTGGGTTAGGGCTGGGTTAGGGTTCGGGTTTGAGTTAGGGTTAGGTTTCGGGTTATGGTTTAGGGTTTAGGGTTGGGGTTCGGGTTAGGGTTAGGGTTAAGGTTAGGGTTTGGGTTAGGGTTTGTGTTAGGGTTAAGGTTAGGGTTAGGTTTTGAGTTAGGGTTTAGGTTTGTGTTAGGATTATGGTTAGGGTTAGTTTTAGGGCTTGGGTTAGGGTTAGGGTTAGGTTTAGGTCTTTGGTTTAGTTTAGGGTTAGGGTTACGGCTTGGTTTAGGGTTAGGATTAGTGTTAGGGTTAGGTCTTGGGTTAGGATTAGGGTTAGGGTTATGATTAAGGTTAGGGTTAGGGTTTGGGTTTGGGTTAGAGTAAGGTTGAGGCTTACGGTTTGGGTTAGTGTTAGGTTTAGGGTTAGGGATAGGATTTGAGTTAGGGTTAGTGTTAGTGTTTGGGTTAGGGTTAGGGTTACGGTTAGGATTAGGATTAGGGTTAGGGTTAAGGTTAGGGTTAGGGTTTGTGTTAGTGTTAGGCTTAGGGTTAGGGTTAGGGTTAGGGTTAGGGTTAGGGTTAGGGTTAGTTAGGTTTAGGGTCGGTTTGGGTAAGGGTTAGTGTTACGGATAGGGTAAGGGTTACGTTTTGTGTTAGGATTAGGTTTAGGGTTAGGGTTAGAGGTTGGTTGAGGTTTAGGGATAGGGTTAGGATGAGAGTTAGGGTTTGGTTTGGGTTAGAGTAAGGTATAGGGTTAGGGTTTGGGTTAGGTTAAGGGTTAGGGTTAGGGTTAGGTTAAGTTTTAGGGTTAGGGTTAGGGTTATTGTTAGGGGTTAGGGGTTAGCCTTATGGTTAGGGTAAGGGTTAGGTTTAGGGTTTGGGTTTCGGTCAGGTTTAGGTTTAGGGTTAGTTTTTGGATTTGGGTTACGCTTACGGTTAGGGTTACGGTTAGGTTTAGGGTTAGGGTTTGGTTTGAGTTAGGGTTAGTGTTAGGGTTATGGTTAGGTTTAGGGTTTGGGTTAGGGTTAGGGTTAGGGTTTAGTTTTGGGTTAGTGTTAGGGTTTGGGTTAGGGTTAGGGGTTAGGGTTTAGAGTTAGGGTTCGGGATAGGGTTAGGATTAGGGTTAGGGTTAGGGGTTGGGTTAGGGTTTGGGTTAGGGTTAAGGATTAGGGTAAGGGTTAGGCTTCGTGTTAGTGTTAGGGGTGGTTTAGGGTTAGAGTTAGGGTTACGGTTAAGGTTAGGGTTAAGGTTTGTGTTTGGGTTAACGTTGGGTTTAGAGTTAGGGTTTGGTTTAGGGTTAGGTGTAGGGTTAGGTTTGGGGTTAGGGTTAGGGTTAGGGTTAGGGTTAGTGTTAGGTTTAGGATTAGGTTTACGGTTAGAGTTAGGTTTTGGGTTAGGGTTAGAGTTAGGGTTAGGGTTACGGTTTGGTTTGGGTTAGGGTTAGTGTTACGGATAGGGTAAGGGTTACGTTTTGTGTTAGGATTAGGTTTAGGGTTAGGGTTAGAGGTTGGTTGAGGTTTAGGGTTAGGGTTAGGATGAGAGTTAGGGTTTGGTTTGGGTTAGAGGAAGGTATAGGGTTAGGGTTTGCATTAGGTTAAAGGTTAGGGTTAGGTTTAGGTTGGGGTTCGGGTTAGGGTTAGGATTTGAGTTCGGATTTAGGTTTGGGTTAGTGTTATGCTTAGGGATAGTTTTAAGACTTGGGTTAGGGTTAGGGTTAGGGTTAGGGCTTAGGGTTTGGGTTAGGATTATTGTTAGGGTTAGGGATAGAGTTTGAGTTAGGGTTAGGTTTAGGGTTAGGGTTAGGTTTTCGGTTAGGTTTAGGGGTAGTTTTAGGGTTATCGTTAGGTTTAGGGTGTGGGTTTGGGTTAGGGTTAGGCTTAGGGTTAGGGTTAGGGTAAGTGTTAGGGTTAGGGTTTGGGTTAGGGTTAGCGTTAGGTTTAAGGTTAGGGTTAGGGTTTGGTTTTGTTTAGGGCTAGTGTTAGGGTTAGGGTTAGGATTAAGTTTAGGGGTGGTTTAGGGTTAGGGTTAGGGTTAGGATTAAGGTTAGGGTTAAGGTTTAGGTTTGGGTTAGTGTTAGGCTTAGGGTTGGGGTTTGGGTTTGGGTTACGTTTAGGTTTAGGGTTAGGGGTTAGTGTTCAGCTTTATGGTTAGGGTAAGGGTTAGGTTTATGGTTTGGGTTTGGGTCACTTTTAGGGTTAGGGTTAGGGTTTGCGTTTGGGTTAGATTAAGGCAGAGAGTTAGACTTTGGGTTAGGTTTAGGGCTAAGGTTAGGGTTAGGCTTTGTGTTAGTGTTAGGGGTGGTTTAGGCTTAGGGTTAGGGTTACGGTTAAGGTTAGGGTTAAGGTTTGGGTTTGGGTTAGAGTTGGGTTTACAGTTAGGGTTTGGTTTAGGGTTAGGTGTAGGGTTAGGTTTGGGGTTAGGGTTAGGGTTAGGATTAAGGTTAGCCTTAGGGTTTGGGTTTGAGTTAGAGTAAGGTTGACGCTTAGTGTTTGGGTTAGTGTTAGGTTTAGTGTTAGGGTTTGGGTTATGGTTAGGTTTAGGGTTAGGATTAGGATTAGAGTTAGGGTTAAGGTTAGTGTTATGGTTAGGGTTAGGGGTTAGGGGTTAGCCTTATGGATAGGGTAAGAGTTACGTTTAGGGTTTGGGTTTGGTTCAGGTTTAGATTTAGGGTTAGGGTTTGGGTTTCAGTTAGGGTTATGGTTAGGATTACGGTTACGGTTTGGTTTGGGTTAGGGTTAGCGTTAGGGTTATGGTTAGGTTTAGGTTTTGGTTTAGGGCTGGGTTAGGGTTCGGGTTTGAGTTAGGGTTTGTGTTAGGGTTAAGGTTAGGGTTAGGTTTTGAGTTAGGGTTTAGGTTTGTGTTAGGATTATGGTTACGGTTAGTTTTAGGGCTTGGGTTAGGGTTAGGGTTAGGTTTAGGTCTTTGGTTTAGTTTAGGGTTAGGGTTAGGGCTAGGTTTAGGGTTAGGATTAGTGTTAGGGTTAGGTCTTGGGTTAGGATTAGGGTTAGGGTTATGATTAAGTTTAGGGTTCGGGTTTGGGTTTGGGTTAGAGTAAGGTTGAGGCTTATGGTTTGGGTTAGGGTTAGGTTTAGGGTTAGGGATAGGATTTGAGTTAGGGTTAGTGTTAGTGTTTGGGTTAGGGTTAGGGTTACGGTTAGGATTAGGATTAGGGTTAGGGTTAAGGTTAGGGTTAGGGTTTGTGTTAGTGTTAGGCTTAGGGTTAGGGTTAGGGTTAGGGTTAGGGTTAGGGTTAGGGTTAGTTAGGGTTAGGGTGAGGGTTAGGTTTACGGTTAGGGTTAGGGTTAGGGTTAGGGGTAGTTTTAGGGCTTGGGTTAGGATTAGGGTTACGGTTAGGGCTTTGGTTTAGGTTAGGTTTAGGGTTTGGGTTAGGCTTAGGCTTAGGGTTTCGGTTTGGGTTATGTTTAGGTTGAGGGTTAGGGTTAGGGTTAGGGTTAGGGTTAGGGTTAGGGTTAGGGTTTGCATTGGGGTTAGAGTAAGGTATAGGGTTAGGGTTTGGGTTAGGTTAAGGGTTATGGTTATGTTTAGGGTTAGGGTTAGGTTTAGGTTTAGGGTTAGGGTTAGGGTTAGGGTTAGGGGTTAGGGGTTAGCCTTATGGTTAGGGTAAGGGTTAGGTTTATTGTTTGGGTTTGGGTCAGGTTTATTTTTAGGGTTAGTTTTTGGGTTTGGGTTACGGTTATGGTTAGGGTTACGGTTAGGTTTAGGGTTAGGGTTTGGTTCGGGTTAGGGTTAGTGTTATGGTTATGGTTAGGTTTAGGGTTTGGGTTACAGTTAGGGTTAGGGTTAGGGTTTGGGTTTGGGTTTGGGTTAGGGTTAGGTTTACGATTAGGGTTAGGATTTGGGTTAGGGTTGGTGTCAGGGTTTGGGTTAGGGTTAGGCTTAGGGGTTAGGTTTGGTTTACGGTTAGGGTTAGGGTTTGATTTAGGGTTTAGGTTTTTGTTAGGGTTAGGGTTAGGGTTACGGTTTGGTTTGGGTTATGGTTAGTGTTACGGATAGGGTAAGGGTTACGTTTTGTGTTAGGATTAGGTTTAGGGTTAGGGTTAGAGGTTGGTTGAGGTTTAGGGTTAGGGTTAGGATGAGAGTTAGGGTTTGGTTTGGGTTAGAGTAAGGTATAGGGTTAGAGTTTGCGTTAGGTTAAAGGTTAGGTTTAGGGTTAGGTTTAGGTTTGGGTTCGGGTTAGGGTTAGGATTTGAGTTCGGATTTAGGTTTGGGTTAGGGTTATGCTTAGGGATAGTTTTAAGATTTGGGTTAGGGTTAGGGTTAGGGTTAGGTCTTGAGTTTAGGTGACGGTTAGCGTTAGGGCTTGGGGTAGGGTTAGGGTTACGGCTTGGGTTAGGGGTAGGGTTAGGGTTAGGATTAAGGTTAGGCTTAGGGTTTGGGTTTGTGTTAGAGTAAGGTTGAGGCTTAGTGTTTGGGTTAGGGTTAGGTTTAGTGTTAGGGTTTGGGTTATGTTTAGGTTTAGGGTTAGGATTAGGATTAGAGTTAAGGTTAAGGTTAGTGTTAGGGTTAGGGTTAGGGGTCAGGGTTAGCCTTATGGATAGGGTAAGAGTTACGTTTAGGGTTTGGGTTTGGTTCAGGTTTAGGTTTAGGGTTAGGGTTTGGGTTTCAGTTAGGGTTATGGTAAGGATTACGGTTAGGGTTTGGTTTGGGTTAGGGTTAGCGTTAGGGTTATGGTTAGGTTTAGGGTTTGGGTTAGGGCTGGGTTAGGGTTTGGGTTTGAGTTAGGGTTAGGTTTAGGGTTATGGTTTAGGGTTTAGGGTTGGGGTTCCGGTTAGGGTTAGGGTTAGGGTTAGGGTTTTTAGTTAGGGTTAGTGTTAGGGTTAAGGTTAGGGTTAGGTTTTGAGTTAGGGTTTAGGTTTGGTTTAGGATTATGTTTTGGGTTAGTGTTAGGGCTTGGGTTAGGGTTAGGGTTAGGTTTAGGTCTTTGGTTTAGATTAGGGTTAGGGTTAGGGCTTGGGTTAGGGTTAGGATTAGTGTTAGGGTTAGGTCTTGGGTTAGGATTAGGGTTAGGGTTATGATTAAGGTTAGGGTTAGGGTTTGGGTTTGGGTTAGAGTAAGGTTGAGGATTAGGGTTTGGGTTAGGGTTAGGTTTAGGGTTAGGGATAGGATTTGAGTTAGGGTTAGTGTTAGTGTTTGGGTTAGGGTTAGGGTTATGGTTAGGATTAGGATTAGGGTTAGGGTTAAGGTTAGGGTTAGGGTTTGTGTTAGTGTTAGGCTTAGGGTTAGGGTTAGGGTTAGGGTTAGGGTTAGTTAGGGTTAGGGTCGGTTTGGGTAAGGGTTAGTGTTACGGATAGGGTAAGGGTTACGTTTTGTGGTAGGATTAGGTTTAGGGTTAGGGTTAGAGGTTGGTTGAGGTCTAGGGATAGGGTTAGGATGAGAGTTAGGATTTGGTTTGGGTTAGAGTAAGGTATAGGGTTAGGGTTTGGGTTAGGTTAAGGGTTAGGGTTAGGGTTAGGGTTAGGTTAAGTTTTAGGGTTAGGGTTATGGTTATTGTTAGGGGTTAGGGGTTAACCTTATGGTTAGGGTAAGGGTTAGGTTTAGGGTTTGGGTTTCGGTCAGGTTTAGGTTTAGGGTTAGTTTTTGGGTTTGGGTTACGGTTATGGTTAGGGTTACCCTTAGGTTTAGGTTTAGGGTTTGGTTTGAGTTAGGGTTAGTGTTAGGGTTATGGTTAGGTTTAGGGTTTGGGTTAGGGTTAGGGTTAGGGTTTAGTTTTGGGTTAGTGTTAGGGTTTGGGTTAGGGTTAGGGGTTAGGGTTTAGAGTTAGGGTTCGGGATAGGGTTAGGGTTAGGGTTAGGGTTAGGGGTTGGGTTAGGGTTTGGGTTAGGGTTAAGGATTAGGGTTAGGGTTAGACTTCGTGTTAGTGTTAGGGGTGGTTTAGGGTTAGAGTTAGGGTTACGGTTAAGGTTAGGGTTACGGTTGGTGTTTGGGTTAAAGTTGGGTTTAGAGTTAGGGTTTGGATTAGGGTAAGGTGTAGGGTTAGGTTTGGGGTTAGGGTTAGGGTTAGGGTTAGGGTTAGTGTTAGGTTTAGGATTAGGTTTACGGTTAGGGTTAGGTTTTGGGTTAGGGTTAGAGTTAGGGTTAGGGTTACGGTTTGGTTTGGGTTAGGGTTAGTGTTAGGGATAGGGTAAGGGTTACGTTTTGTGTTAGGATTAGGTTTAGGGTTAGGGTTAGAGGTTGGTTGAGGTTTAGGGTTAGGGTTAGGATGAGAGTTAGGGTTTGGTTTGGGTTAGAGTAAGGTATAGGGTTAGGGTTTGCGTTAGGTTAAAGGTTAGGGTTAGGGTTAGGTTTAGGTTTGGGTTCAGGTTAGGGTTAGGATTTGAGTTCGGATTTAGGTTTGGGTTAGTGTTATGCTTAGGGATAGTTTTAAGACTTCGGTTAGGGTTAGGGTTAGGGTTAGGTCTTGAGTTTAGGTTAGGGTTAGGGTTAGGGCTTGGGTTAGGTTTAGGATTAGGGTTAGGGTTACGGCTTGGGTTAGGGTTAGGGTTATGGTTAGGATTAAGGTTAGGCTTAGGGTTTGGGTTTGAGTTAGAGTAAGGTTGACGCTTAGTGTTTGGGTTAGGGTTAGGTTTAGTGTTAGGGTTTGGGTTATGGTTAGGTTTAGGGTTAGGATTAGGATTAGGATTAGAGTTAGGGTTAAGGTTAGTGTTAGGGTTAGGGTTAGGGGTTAGGGGTTAGCCTTATGGATAGGGTAAGAGTTACGTTTAGGGTTTGGGTTTGGTTCAGGTTTAGGTTTAGGGTTAGGGTTTGGGTTTCGGTTAGGGTTATGGTTAGGATTACGGTTAGGGTTTGGTTTGGGTTAGGGTTAGCGTTAGGGTTATGGTTAGGTTTAGGGTTTGGGTTAGGGCTGGGTTAGGGTTCGGGTTTGAGTTAGGGTTAGGTTTCGGGTTATGGTTTAGGGTTTAGGGTTGGGGTTCGGATTAGGGTTAGGGTTAGGGTTAGGTTTTGGGTTAGGGTTTGTGTTAGGGTTAAGGTTAGGGTTAGGTTTTGAGTTAGGGTTTAGGTTTGTGTTAGGATTATGGTTAGGGTTAGTTTTAGGGCTTGGGTTAGGGTTAGGGTTAGGTTTAGGTCTTTGGTTTAGTTTAGGGTTAGGGTTAGGGCTTGGTTTAGGGTTAGGATTAGTGTTAGGGTTAGGTCTTGGGTTAGGATTAGGGTTAGGGTTATGATTAAGATTAGGGTTAGGGTTTGGGTTTGGGTTAGAGTAAGGTTGAGGCTTAGGGTTTGGGTTAGGGTTAGGTTTAGGGTTAGGGATAGGATTTGAGTTAGGGTTAGTGTTAGTGTTTGGGTTAGGGTTAGGGTTACGGTTAGGATTAGGATTAGGGTTAGGGTTAAGGTTAGGTTTAGGGTTTGTGTTAGTGTTAGGCTTAGGGTTAGGGTTAGGGTTAGGGTTAGGGTTAGGGTTAGTTAGGGTTAGGGTGCGGGTTAGGTTTACGGTTAGGGTTAGGGTTAGGGTTAGGGTTAGGGTTAGTTTTAGGGCTTGGGTTAGGGTTAGGGTAACGGTTAGGGCTTTGGTTTAGGTTAGGTTTAGGGTTTGGGTTAGGCTTAGGCTTAGGGTTTCGGTTTGGGGTAGGTTTAGATTGAGGGTTAGGGTTAGGGTTAGGGTTAGGGTTTGCGTTGGGGTTAGAGTAAGGTATAGGGTTAGGGTTTGGGTTAGGTTAAGGGTTAGGGCTAGGTTTAGGGTTAGGGTTAGGGCTTGGTTTAGAGTTAGGATTAGTGTTAGGGTTAGGTCTTGGGTTAGGATTAGGGTTAGGGTTATGATTAAGGTTAGGGTTAGGGTTTGGGTTTGGGTTAGAGTAAGGTTGAGGCTTAGGGTTTGGGTTAAGGTTAGGTTTAGGGTTAGGGATAGGATTTGAGTTAGGGTTAGTGTTAGTGTTTGTGTTAGGGTTAGGGTTACGGTTAGGATTAGGTTTAGGGTTAGGGTTAAGGTTAGCATTTGTGTTAGTGTTAGGCTTAGGGTTAGGGTTAGGGTTAGGGTTAGGGTTAGGGTTAGTTAGGGTTAGGGTGAGGGTTAGGTTTAGGGTTAGGGTTAGGGTTAGGGTTAGGGTTAGTTTTAGGGCTTGGGTTAGGGTTAGCGTTACGGTTAGGGCTTTGGTTTAGGTTAGGTTTAGGGTTTGGGTTAGGCTTAGGCTTAGGGTTTCGGTTTGGGTTAGGTTTAGGTTGAGGGTTAGGGTTAGGGTTAGGGTTAGGGTTAGGGTTTGCGTTGGGGTTAGAGTAAGGTATAGGGTTAGGGTTTGGGTTAGGTTAAGGGTTAGGGTTATGTTTAGGGTTAGGGTTAGGTATAGGTTTAGGGTTAGGGTTAGGGTTAGGGTTAGGGGTTTGGGGTTAGACTTATGGTTAGGGTAAGGGTTAGGTTTAGGGTTTGGGTTTGGGTCAGGTTTATTTTTAGGGTTAGTTTTTGGGTTGGGGTTACGGTTATGGTTAGGGTTACGGTTAGGTTTAGGGTTAGGGTTTGGTTCGGGTTAGGGTTAGTGTTATGGTTATGGTTAGGTTTAGGGTTTGGGTTACGGTTAGGGTTAGGGTTAGGGTTTGGGTTTGGGTTTGGGTTAGGGTTAGGTTTACGATTAGAGTTAGGATTTGGGTTAGGGTTGGTGTCAGGGTTTGGGTTAGGGTTAGGCTTAGGGGTTAGGTTTGGTTTACGGTTAGGTTTAGGGTTTGATTTAGGGTTTAGGTTTTTGTTAGGGTTAGGGTTAGGGTTAGGGTTACGGTTTGGTTTTGGTTAGAGTTAGTGTTACGGATAGGGTAAGGGTTACGTTTTGTGTTACGATTAGGTTTAGGGTTAGGGTTAGAGGTTGGTTGAGGTTTAGGGTTAGGGTTAGGATGAGAGTTAGGGTTTGGTTTGGGTTAGAGTAAGGTATAGGGTTAGGGTTTGCGTTAGGTTAAAGGTTAGGGTTAGGGTTAGGTTTAGGTTTGGGTTCGGGTTAGGGTTAGGATTTGAGTTCGGATTTAGGTTTGGGTTAGTGTTATGCTTAGGGATAGTTTTAAGACTTGGGTTAGGGTTAGGGTTAGGGTTAGGTCTTGAGTTTAGGTTAGGGTTAGGGTTAGGGCTTGGGTTAGGGTTAGGATTAGGGTTAGGGTTACGGCTTGTGTTAGGGTAGGGTTATGGTTAGGATTAAGGTTAGGCTTAGGGTTTGGGTTTGAGTTAGAGTAAGGATGACGCTTAGTGTTTGGGTTAGGGTTAGGTTTAGTGTTAGGGTTTGGGTTATGGTTAGGTTTAGGGTTAGGATTAGGATTAGAGTTAGGGTTAAGGTTAGTGTTAGGGTTAGGGTTAGGGGTTAGGGGTTAGCCTTATGGATAGGGTAAGAGTTACGTTTAGGGTTTGGGTTTGGTTCAGGTTTAGGTTTAGGGTTAGGGTTTGGGTTTCGGTTAGGGTTATGGTTAGGATTACGGTTAGGGTTTGGTTTGGGTTAGGGTTATCGTTAGGGTTATGGTTAGGTTTAGGGTTTGGGTTAGGGCTGGGTTAGGGTTCGGGTTTGAGTTAGGGTTAGGTTTCGGGTTATGGTTTAGGGTTTAGGGTTGGGGTTCGGGTTAGGGTTAGGGTTAGGGTTAGGGTTTGGGTTAGGGTTTGTGTTAGGGTTAAGGTTAGGGTTAGGTCTTGAGTTCGGGTTTAGGTTTGTGTTAGGATTATGGTTAGGGTTAGTTTTAGGGCTTGGGTTAGGGTTAGGGTTAGGTTTAGGTCTTTGGTTTAGTTTAGGGTTAGGGTTAGGGCTTGGTTTAGGGTTAGGATTAGTGTTAGGGTTAGGTCTTGGGTTAGGATTAGGGTTAGGGTTATGATTAAGATTAGGGTTAGGGTTTGGGTTTGGGTTAGAGTAAGGTTGAGGCTTAGGGTTTGGGTTAGGGTTAGGTTTAGGGTTAGGGATAGGATTTGAGTTAGGGTTAGTGTTAGTGTTTGGGTTAGGGTTAGGGTTACGGTTAGGATTAGGATTAGGGTTAGGGTTAAGGTTAGGTTTAGGGTTTGTGTTAGTGTTAGGCTTAGGGTTAGGGTTAGGGTTAGGGTTAGGGTTAGGGTTAGTTAGGGTTAGGGTGCGGGTTAGGTTTACGGTTAGGGTTAGGGTTAGGGTTAGGGTTAGGGTTAGTTTTAGGGCTTGGGTTAGGGTTAGGGTAACGGTTAGGGCTTTGGTTTAGGTTAGGTTTAGGGTTTGGGTTAGGCTTAGGCTTAGGGTTTCGGTTTGGGGTAGGTTTAGATTGAGGGTTAGGGTTAGGGTTAGGGTTAGGGTTTGCGTTGGGGTTAGAGTAAGGTATAGGGTTAGGGTTTGGGTTAGGTTAAGGGTTAGGGTTAGGTTTAGGGTTAGGGTTAGGGCTTGGTTTAGAGTTAGGATTAGTGTTAGGGTTAGGTCTTGGGTTAGGATTAGGGTTAGGGTTATGATTAAGGTTAGGGTTAGGGTTTGGGTTTGGGTTAGAGTAAGGTTGAGGCTTAGGGTTTGGGTTAAGGTTAGGTTTAGGGTTAGGGATAGGATTTGAGTTAGGGTTAGTGTTAGTGTTTGTGTTAGGGTTAGGGTTACGGTTAGGATTAGGTTTAGGGTTAGGGTTAAGGTTAGCATTTGTGTTAGTGTTAGGCTTAGGGTTGGGGTTAGGGTTAGGGTTAGGGTTAGGGTTAGTTAGGGTTAGGGTGAGGGTTAGGTTTAGGGTTAGGGTTAGGGTTAGGGTTAGGGTTAGTTTTAGGGCTTGGGTTAGGGTTAGCGTTACGGTTAGGGCTTTGGTTTAGGTTAGGTTTAGGGTTTGGGTTAGGCTTAGGCTTAGGGTTTCGGTTTGGGTTAGGTTTAGGTTGAGGGTTAGGGTTAGGGTTAGGGTTAGGGTTAGGGTTTGCGTTGGGGTTAGAGTAAGGTATAGGGTTAGGGTTTGGGTTAGGTTAAGGGTTAGGGTTATGTTTAGGGTTAGGGTTAGGTATAGGTTTAGGGTTAGGGTTAGGGTTAGGGTTAGGGGTTTGGGGTTAGACTTATGGTTAGGGTAAGGGTTAGGTTTAGGGTTTGGGTTTGGGTCAGGTTTATTTTTAGGGTTAGTTTTTGGGTTGGGGTTACGGTTATGGTTAGGGTTACGGTTAGGTTTAGGGTTAGGGTTTGGTTCGGGTTAGGGTTAGTGTTATGGTAATGGTTAGGTTTAGGGTTTGGGTTACGGTTAGGGTTAGGGTTAGGGTTTGGGTTTGGGTTTGGGTTAGGGTTAGGTTTACGATTAGAGTTAGGATTTGGGTTAGGGTTGGTGTCAGGGTTTGGGTTAGGGTTAGGCTTAGGGGTTAGGTTTGGTTTACGGTTAGGTTTAGGGTTTGATTTAGGGTTTAGGTTTTTGTTAGGGTTAGGGTTAGGGTTAGGGTTACGGTTTGGTTTTGGTTAGAGTTAGTGTTACGGATAGGGTAAGGGTTACGTTTTGTGTTACGATTAGGTTTAGGGTTAGGGTTAGAGGTTGGTTGAGGTTTAGGGTTAGGGTTAGGATGAGAGTTAGGGTTTGGTTTGGGTTAGAGTAAGGTATAGGGTTAGGGTTTGCGTTAGGTTAAAGGTTAGGGTTAGGGTTAGGTTTAGGTTTGGGTTCGGGTTAGGGTTAGGATTTGAGTTCGGATTTAGGTTTGGGTTAGTGTTATGCTTAGGGATAGTTTTAAGACTTGGGTTAGGGTTAGGGTTAGGGTTAGGTCTTGAGTTTAGGTTAGGGTTAGGGTTAGGGCTTGGGTTAGGGTTAGGATTAGGGTTAGGGTTACGGCTTGTGTTAGGGTAGGGTTATGGTTAGGATTAAGGTTAGGCTTAGGGTTTGGGTTTGAGTTAGAGTAAGGATGACGCTTAGTGTTTGGGTTAGGGTTAGGTTTAGTGTTAGGGTTTGGGTTATGGTTAGGTTTAGGGTTAGGATTAGGATTAGAGTTAGGGTTAAGGTTAGTGTTAGGGTTAGGGTTAGGGGTTAGGGGTTAGCCTTATGGATAGGGTAAGAGTTCCGTTTAGGGTTTGGGTTTGGTTCAGGTTTAGGTTTAGGGTTAGGGTTTGGGTTTCAGTTAGGGTTATGGTTAGGATTACGGTTAGGGTTTGGTTTGGGTTAGGGTTATCGTTAGGGTTATGGTTAGGTTTAGGGTTTGGGTTAGGGCTGGGTGAGGGTTCGGGTTTGAGTTAGGGTTAGGTTTCGGGTTATGGTTTAGGGTTTAGGGTTGGGGTTCGGGTTAGGGTTAGGGTTAGGGTTAGGGTTTGGGTTAGGGTTTGTGTTAGGGTTAAGGTTAGGGTTAGGTCTTGAGTTCGGGTTTAGGTTTGTGTTAGGATTATGGTTAGGGTTAGTTTTAGGGCTTGGGTTAGGGTTAGGGTTAGGTTTAGGTCTTTGGTTTAGTTTAGGGTTAGGGTTAGGGCTTGGTTTAGGGTTAGGATTAGTGTTAGGGTTAGGTCTTGGGTTAGGATTAGGGTTAGGGTTATGATTAAGGTTAGGGTTAGGGTTTGGGTTTGGGTTAGAGTAAGGTTGAGGCTTAGGGTTTGGGTTAGTGTTAGGTTTAGAGTTAGGGATAGGATTTGAGTTAGGGTTAGTGTTAGTGTTTGGGTTAGGGGTAGGGTTATGGTTAGGATTAGGATTAGGGTTAGGGTAAAGGTTAGGGTTAGGGTCTGTGTTAGTGTTAGGCTTAGGGTTAGGGTTAGGGTTAGGGTTAGGGTTAGGGTTAGTTAGGGTTAGGGTGAGGGTTAGGTTTACGGTTAGGGTTAGGGTTAGGGTTAGCGTTAGTTTTAGGGCTTGGGTTAGGGTTAGGGTTACGGTTACGGCTTTGGTTTAGGTTAGGTTTAGGGTTTGGGTTAGTCTTAGGCTTAGGGTTTCGGTTTGGGTTAGGTTTAGGTTGAGGGTTAGGGTTGGGGTTAGGGTTTCCGTTGGGGTTAGAGTAAGGTATAGGGTTAGGTTTTGTGGTAGGCTAAGGGTTAGGGTTAGGTTTAACGTTAGGGTTAGGGCTTGGATTAGGGTTAGGATTAGTGTTAGCGTTAGGTCTTGGGTTAGGATTAGGGTTAGGGTTATGATTAAGGTTAGGGTTAGGGTTTGGGTTTGGGTTAGAGTAAGGTTGAGGCTTAGGGTTTGGGGTAGGGTTAGGTTTAGGGTTAGGGATTGGATTTGAGTTAGGGGTAGTGTTAGTGTTTGGGTTAGGGTTAGGGTTACGGTTAGGATTAGGATTAGGGTTAGGGTTAAGGTTAGGGTTAGGGTTTGTGTTAGTGTTAGGCTTAGGGTTAGGGTTAGGTTTAGGGTTAGGGTTAGGGTTAGTTAGGGTTAGGGTGAGGGTTAGGTTTAGGGTTAGGGTTAGGGTTAGGGTTAGGGTTAGGGTTGGTTTTAGGGCTTGGGTTAGGGTTAGGGTTACGGTTAGGGCTTTGGTTTAGGTTAGGTTTAGGGTTTGGGTTAGGCTTACGCTTAGGGTTTCGGTTTGGGTTAGGTTTAGGTTGAGGGTTAGGGTTAGGGTTAGGGTTAGGGTTTGCGTTGGGGTTAGAGTAAGGTATAGGGTTAGGGTTTGGGGTAGGTTCAGGGTTAGGGTTAGGGCTTGGTTTAGGGTTAGGATTAGTGTTAGGGTTAGGTCTTGGGTTAGGATTAGGGTTAGGGTTATGATTAAGGTTAGGTTTAGGGTCTGGGTTTGGTTTAGAGTAAGGTTGAGGCCTAGGGTTTGGGTTAGGGTTAGGTTTAGGGTTAGGGATAGGATTTGAGTTAGGGTTAGTGTTAATGTTTGGGTTAGGGTTAGGGTTACGGTTAGGATTAGGATTAGGGTTAGGGTTAAGGTTAGGTATAGGGTTTGTGTTAGTGTTAGGCTTAGGGTTAGGGTTAGGTTTAGGTTTAGGGTTAGGGTTAGTTAGGGTTAGGGTGAGGGTTAGGTTTAGGGTTAGGGTTAGGGTTAGGGTTAGTTTTAGGGCTTGGGTTAGGGTTAGGGTTACGGTTAGGGCTTTGGTTTATGTTAGGTTTAGGGATTGGGTTAGGCTTAGGCTTAGGGTTTCGGTTTGGGTTAGGTTTAGGTTGAGGGTTAGGGTTAGGGTTAGGGTTAGGGTTTGCGTTGGGGTTAGAGTAAGGTATAGGGTTAGGGTTTGGGTTAGGTTAAGGGTTAGGGTTATGTTTAGGGTTAGGGTTAGGTTTAGGTTTAGGGTTAGTGCTAGGGTTAGGGGTTAGGGGTTAGCCTTATGGTTAGGGTAAGGGTTAGGTTTAGGGTTTTGTTTGGGTCAGGTTTAGGTTTAGGGTTAGTTTTTGGGTTTGGGTTACGGGTATGGTTAGGGTTACGGTTAGGTTTAGGGTTAGGGCTTGGTTCGGGTTAGGGTTAGTGTAATGGTTATGGTTAGGGTTAGGGTTTGGGTTACGGTTAGGGCTAGGGATAGGGTTTGCGTTAGGTTAGGGTTAGGTTTACGATTAGGGTTAGGATTTGGGTTAGCGTTGGTCTCAGGGTTTGGGTTAGGGTTAGGGTTAGGCGTTAGGTTTGGTTTACGGTTATTGTTAGGGTTTGATTTAGCGTTTAGGTTTTTGTTAGGGTTAGGGTTAGAGTTAGTTTTTGGGCTTGGGTCGGGCTGAAGGTCAGGGTTATGGCTTGGGTTTAGGTTAGGTTTAGGGTTTGGGTTAGGCTTAGGGTTAGGGTTTGGATTAGGTTTAGGTTTAGGGTTAGGGTTAGGGTCAGGGTTAGGTTTCGAGTTTGCGTTTGGGTTAGAGTAAGGTATAGGGTTAGGGTTTGAGTTAGGTTAAGGGTTAGGTTTAGGGTTAGGGTTAGGGTTAAGTTTAGGTTTAGGGTTAGGGTTAGGGTTAGGTTTAGGGGTTAGGGGTTAGCTTTATGGTTAGGGTAAGGGTTAGGTTTAGTGTTTTGGTTTGGGTCAGGTTTAGATTTAGTGTTAGGGTTTGGGTTTGGTTTACGGTTATGGTTACACTTACGGTTAGGGTTAGGTTTAGGGTTTGGTTTGGGTTAGGGTTAGTGTTACTGTTATGGTTACGTTTAGGGTTCGGGTTAGGGTTAGTGTTAGGGTAGGGGTTTGGGTTTGGTTTGGGTAAGGGTTAGTGTTTCGGATAGGGTAAGGGTTATGTTTTGTGTTAGGATTAGGTTTAGGGTTAGGGTTAGAGGTTGGTTGAGGTTTAGGGATAGGGTTAGGATGAGAGTTAGGGTTTGGTTTGGGTTAGAGTAAGGTATAGGGTTAGGGTTTGGGTTAGGTTAAGGGTTAGGGTTAGGGTTAGGTTTAGGTTAAGGTTTAGGGTTAGGGTTAGGGTTATTGTTAGGGGTTAGGGGTTAGCCTTATGGTTAGGGTAAGGGTTAGGTTTAGGGATTGGGTTTGGGTCAGGTTTAGGTTTAGGGTTAGTTTTTGGGTTTGGGTTACGGTTATGGTTAGGGTTACGGTTAGGTTTAGGGTTAGGGTTTGGTTTGAGTTAGGGTTAGTGTTAGGGTTATGGTTAGGTTTAGGGTTTGGGTTAGGGTTACGGTTAGGGTTTAGGTTTGGGTTAGTGTTAGGGTTTGGGTTAGGGTTAGGGGTTAGGGTTTAGAGTTAGGGTTCGGGATAGGGTTAGGTTTAGGGTTAGGGTTAGGGTTTGGGTTAGGATTTGAGTTAGGGTTAAGGATTAGGGTTAGGGTTAGGCTTCGTGTTAGTGTTAGGGGTGGTTTTGGGTTAGAGTTAGGGTTACGGTTAAGGTTAAGGTTAAGGTTTGTGTTTGGGTTAAAGTTGGGTTTAGAGTTAGGGTTTGGTTTAGGGTTAGGTGTAGGGTTAGGTTTGGGGTTAGGGTTAGGGTTAGGGTTAGGGTTAGTGTTAGGTTTAGGATTAGGTTTACGGTTAGGGTTAGGTTTTGGGTTAGGGTTAGAGTTAGGGTTAGGGTTACGGTTTGGTTTGGGTTAGGGTTAGTGTTAGGGATAGGGTAAGGGTTACGTTTTGTGTTAGGATTAGGTTTAGGGTTAGGGTTAGAGGTTGGTTGAGGTTTAGGGTTAGGGTTAGGATGAGAGTTAGGGTTTGGTTTGGGTTAGAGTAAGGTATAGGGTTAGGGTTTGCGTTAGGTTAAAGGTTAGGGTTAGGGTTAGGTTTAGGTTTGGGTTCGGGTTAGGGTTAGGATTTGAGTTCGGATTTAGGTTTGGGTTAGTGTTATGCTTAGGGATAGTTTTAAGACTTGGGTTAGGGTTAGGGTTAGGGTTAGGTCTTGAGTTTAGGTTAGGGTTAGGGTTAGGGCTTGGGTTAGGGTTAGGATTAGGGTTAGGGATACGGCTTGTGTTAGGTTAGGGTTATGGTTAGGATTAAGGTTAGGCTTAGGGTTTGGGTTTGAGTTAGAGTAAGGATGACGCTTAGTGTTTGGGTTAGGGTTAGGTTTAGTGTTAGGGTTTGGGTTATGGTTAGGTTTAGGGTTAGGATTAGGATTAGAGTTAGGGTTAAGGTTAGTGTTAGGGTTAGGGTTAGGGGTTAGGGGTTAGCCTTATGGATAGGGTAAGAGTTACGTTTAGGGTTTGAGTTTGGTTCAGGTTTAGGTTTAGGGTTAGGGTTTGGGTTTCGGTTAGGGTTATGGTTAGGATTACGGTTAGGGTTTGGTTTGGGTTAGGGTTATCGTTAGGGTTATGGTTAGGTTTAGGGTTTGGGTTAGGGCTGGGTTAGGGTTCGGGTTTGAGTTAGGGTTAGGTTTCGGGTTATGGTTTAGGGTTTAGGGTTGGGGTTCGGGTTAGGGTTAGGGTTAGGTTTAGGGTTTGGGTTAGGGTTTGTGTTAGGGTTAAGGTTAGGGTTAGGTTTTGAGTTAGGGTTTAGGTTTGTGTTAGGATTATGGTTAGGGTTAGTTTTAGGGCTTGGGTTAGGGTTAGGGTTAGGTTTAGGTCTTTGGTTTAGTTTAGGGTTAGGGTTAGGGCTTGGTTTAGGGTTAGGATTAGTGTTAGGGTTAGGTCTTGGGTTAGGATTAGGGTTAGGGTTATGATTAAGGTTAGGGTTAGGGTTTGGGTTTGGGTTAGAGTAAGGTTGAGGCTTAGGGTTTGGGTTAGGGTTAGGTTTAGGGTTAGGGATAGGATTTGAGTTAGGGTTAGTGTTAGTGTTTGGGTTAGGGTTAGGGTTATGGTTAGGATTAGGATTAGGGTTAGGGTTAAGGTTAGGGTTAGGGTTTGTGTTAGTGTTAGGCTTAGGGTTAGGGTTAGGGTTAGGGTTAGGGTTAGGGTTAGTTAGGGTTAGGGTCGGTTTGGGTAAGGGTTAGTGTTACGGATAGGGTAAGGGTTACGTTTTGTGTTAGGATTAGGTTTAGGGTTAGGGTTAGAGGTTGGTTGAGGTTTAGGATAGGGTTAGGATGAGAGTTAGGGTTTGGTTTGGGTTAGAGTAAGGTATAGGGTTAGGGTTTGGGTTAGGTTAAGGGTTAGGGTTAGGGTTAGGTTAAGTTTTAGGGTTAGGGTTAGGGTTATTGTTAGGGGTTAGGGGTTAGCCTTATGGTTAGGGTAAGGGTTAGGTTTAGGGTTTGGGTTTCGGTCAGGTTTAGGTTTAGGGTTAGTTTTTGGGTTTGGGTTACGCTTACGGTTAGGGTTACGGTTAGGTTTAGGGTTAGGGTTTGGTTTGAGTTAGGGTTAGTGTTAGGGTTATGGTTAGGTTTAGGGTTTGGGTTAGGGTTAGGGTTAAGGTTTAGTTTTGGGTTAGTGTTAGGGTTTGGGTTAGGGTTAGGGGTTAGGGTTTAGAGTTAGGGTTCGGGATAGGGTTAGGGTTAGGTTAGGGTTAAGGTTTGGGTTAGGGTTTGGGTTAGGGTTAAGGATTAGGGTAAGGGTTAGGCTTCGTGTTAGTGTTAGGGGTGGTTTAGGGTTAGAGTTAGGGTTACGGTTAAGGTTAGGGTTAAGGTTTGTGTTTGGGTTAACGTTGGGTTTAGAGTTAGGGTTTGGTTTAGGGTTAGGTGTAGGGTTAGGTTTGGGGTTAGGGTTAGGGTTAGGGTTAGGGTTAGTGTTAGGTTTAGGATTAGGTTTACGGTTAGAGTTAGGTTTTGGGTTGGGTTAGAGTTAGGGTTAGGGTTACGGTTTGGTTTGGGTTAGGGTTAGTGTTATGGATAGGGTAAGGGTTACATTTTGTGTTAGGATTAGGGTTAGGGTTAGGGTTAGAGGTTGGTTGAGGTTTAGGGTTAGGGTTAGGATGTGAGTTAGGGTTTGGTTTGGGTTAGAGGAAGGTATAGGGTTAGGGTCTGCGTTAGGTTAAAGGTTAGGGTTAGGTTTAGGTTTGGGTTCGGGTTAGGGTTAGGATTTGAGTTCGGATTTAGGTTTGGGTTAGTGTTATGCTTAGGGATAGTTTTAAGACTTGGGTTAGGGTTAGGGTTAGGGTTAGGGCTTAGGGTTTGGGTTAGGATTATTGTTAGGGTTAGGGATAGAGTTTGAGTTAGGGTTAGGTTTAGGGTTAGGGTTAGGTTTTCGGTTAGGTTTAGGGGTAGTTTTAGGGTTATCGTTAGGTTTAGGGTGTGGGTTTGGGTTAGGGTTAGGCTTAGGGTTAGGGTTAGGGTAAGTGTTAGGGTTAGGGTTTGGGTTAGGGTTAGCGTTAGGTTTAAGGTTAGGGTTAGGGTTTGGTTTTGTTTAGGGCTAGTGTTAGGGTTAGGGTTAGGATTAAGTTTAGGGGTGGTTTAGGGTTAGGGTTAGGGTTAGGATTAAGGTTAGGTTTAAGGTTTAGGTTTGGGTTAGTGTTAGGCTTAGGGTTGGGGTTTGGGTTTGGGTTACGTTTAGGTTTAGGGTTAGGGGTTAGGGTTCAGCTTTATGGTTAGGGTAAGGGTTAGGTTTATGGTTTGGGTTTGGGTCACGTTTAGGGTTAGGGTTAGGGTTTGCGTTTGGGTTAGATTAAGGCAGAGTGTTAGACTTTGGGTTAGGTTTAGGGCTAAGGTTAGGGTTAGGCTTTGTGTTAGTGTTAGGGGTGGTTTAGGCTTAGGGTTAGGGTTACGGTTAAGGTTAGGGTTAAGGTTTGGGTTTGGGTTAGAGTTGGGTTTACAGTTAGGGTTTGGTTTAGGGTTAGGTGTAGGGTTAGGTTTGGGGTTAGGGTTAGGGTTAGGATTAAGGTTAGCCTTAGGGTTTGGGTTTGAGTTAGAGTAAGGTTGACGCTTAGTGTTTGGGTTAGTGTTAGGTTTAGTGTTAGGGTTTGGGTTATGGTTAGGTTTAGGGTTAGGATTAGGATTAGAGTTAGGGTTAAGGTTAGTGTTATGGTTAGGGTTAGGGGTTAGGGGTTAGCCTTATGGATAGGGTAAGAGTTACGTTTAGGGTTTGGGTTTGGTTCAGGTTTAGGTTTAGGGTTAGGGTTTGGGTTTCGGTTAGGGTTATGGTTAGGATTACGGTTAGGGTTTGGTTTGGGTTTGGGTTTGCGTTAGGTTTATGGTTAGGTTTAGGTTTTGGGTTAGGGCTGGGTTAGGGTTCGGGTTTGAGTTAGGGTTTGTGTTAGGGTTAAGGTTAGGGTTAGGTTTTGAGTTAGGGTTTAGGTTTGTGTTAGGATTATGGTTAGGGTTAGTTTTAGGGCTTGGGTTAGGGTTAGGGTTAGGTTTAGGTCTTTGGTTTAGTTTAGGGTTAGGGTTAGGGCTTGGTTTAGGGTTAGGATTAGTGTTAGGGTTAGGTCTTGGGTTAGGATTAGGGTTAGGGTTATGATTAAGTTTAGGGTTCGGGTTTGGGTTTGGGTTAGAGTAAGGTTGAGGCTTAGGGTTTGGGTTAGGGTTAGGTTTAGGGTTAGGGATAGGATTTGAGTTAGGGTTAGTGTTAGTGTTTGGGTTAGGGTTAGGGTTACGGTTAGGATTAGGATTAGGGTTAGGGTTAAGGTTAGGGTTAGGGTTTGTGTTAGTGTTAGGCTTAGGGTTAGGGTTAGGGTTAGGGTTAGGGTTAGGGTTAGGGTTAGGGTTAGTTAGGGTTAGGGTGAGGGTTAGGTTTACGGTTAGGGTTAGGGTTAGGGTTAGGGGTAGTTTTAGGGCTTGTGTTAGGATTAGGGTTACGGTTAGGGCTTTGGTTTAGGTTAGGTTTAGGGTTTGGGTTAGGCTTAGGCTTAGGGTTTCGGTTTGGGTTATGTTTAGGTTGAGGGTTAGGGTTAGGGTTAGGGTTAGGGTTTGCGTTGGGGTTAGAGTAAGGTATAGGGTTAGGGTTTGGGTTAGGTTAAGGGTTATGGTTATGTTTAGGGTTAGGGTTAGGTTTAGGTTTAGGGTTAGGGTTAGGGTTAGGGTTAGGGGTTAGGGGTTAGCCTTATGGTTAGGGTAAGGGTTAGGTTTAGGGTTTGGGTTTGGGTCAGGTTTATTTTTAGGGTTAGTTTTTGGGTTTGGGTTACGGTTATGGTTAGGGTTACGGTTAGGTTTAGGGTTAGGGTTTGGTTCGGGTTAGGGTTAGTGTTATGGTTATGGTTAGGTTTAGGGTTTGGGTTATGGTTAGGGTTAGGGTTAGGGTTTGGGTTTGGATTTGGGTTAGGGTTAGGTTTACGATTAGGGTTAGGATTTGGGTTAGGGTTGGTGTCAGGGTTTGGGTTAGGCTTAGGCTTAGGGGTTAGGTTTGGTTTACGGTTAGGGTTAGGGTTTGATTTAGGGTTTAGGTTTTTGTTAGGGTTAGGGTTAGGGTTACGGTTTGGTTTGGGTTATGGTTAGTGTTACGGATAGGGTAAGGGTTACGTTTTGTGTTAGGATTAGGTTTAGGGTTAGGGTTAGAGGTTGGTTGAGGTTTAGGGTTAGGGTTAGGATGAGAGTTAGGGTTTGGTTTGGGTTAGAGTAAGGTATAGGGTTAGGGTTTGCGTTAGGTTAAAGGTTAGGTTTAGGGTTAGTTTTAGGTTTGGGTTCGGGTTAGGGTTAGGATTTGAGTTCGGATTTAGGTTTGGGTTAGGGTTATGCTTAGGGATAGTTTTAAGATTTGGGTTAGGGTTAGGGTTAGGGTTAGGTCTTGAGTTTAGGTTACGGTTAGGGTTAGGGCTTGGGTTAGGGTTAGGGTTACGGCTTGGGTTAGGGTTAGGGTTAGGGTTAGGATTAAGGTTAGGCTTAGGGTTTGGGTTTGAGTTAGAGTAAGGTTGAGGCTTAGTGTTTGGGTTAGGGTTAGGTTTAGTGTTAGGGTTTGGGTTATGTTTAGGTTTAGGGTTAGGATTAGGATTAGAGTAAGGTTAAGGTTAGTGTTAGGGTTAGGGTTAGGGGTCAGGGTTAGCCTTATGGATAGGGTAAGAGTTACGTTTAGGGTTTGGGTTTGGTTCAGGTTTAGGTTTAGGGTTAGGGTTTGGGTTTCAGTTAGGGTTATGGTTAGGATTACGGTTAGGGTTTGGTTTGGGTTAGCGTTAGCGTTAGGGTTATGGTTAGGTTTAGGGTTTGGGTTAGGGCTGGGTTAGGGTTTGGGTTTGAGTTAGCGTTAGGTTTAGGGTTATGGTTTAGGGTTTAGGGTTGGGGTTCCGGTTAGGGTTAGGGTTAGGGTTAGGGTTTTTAGTTAGGGTTTGTGTTAGGGTTAAGGTTAGGGTTAGGTTTTGAGTTAGGGTTTAGGTTTGTTTTAGGATTATGGTTTGGGTTAGTTTGAGGGCTTGGGTTAGGGTTAGGGTTAGGTTTAGGTCTTTGGTTTAGTTTAGGGTTAGGGTTAGGGCTTGGTTTAGGGTTAGGATTAGTGTTAGGGTTAGGTCTTGGGTTAGGATTAGGTTTAGGGTTATGATTAAGGTTAGGGTTAGGGTTTGGGTTTGGGTTAGAGTAAGGTTGAGGCTTAGGGTTTGGGTTAGGGTTAGGTTTAGGGTTAGGGATAGGATTTGAGTTAGGGTTAGTGTTAGTGTTTGGGTTAGGGTTAGGGTTATGGTTAGGATTAGGATTAGGGTTAGGGTTAAGGTTAGGGTTAGGGTTTGTGTTAGTGTTAGGCTTAGGGTTAGGGTTAGGGTTAGGGTTAGGGTTAGTTAGGGTTAGGGTGAGGGTTAGGTTTATGGTTAGGTTTGGGGTTAGGGTTCGGGTTAGTTTTAGGGCTTGGGTTAGGGTTAGGGTTACGGTTAGGGCTTCGGTTTAGGTTAGGTTTAGGGTTTGGGTTAGGCTTAGGCTTAGGTTTTCGGTTTGGGTTAGGTTTAGGTTGAGGGTTAGGGTTAGGGTTAGGGTTAGTGTTAGGGTTTGCGTTGAGGTTAGAGTAAGGTATAGGGTTAGGGTTTGGGTTAGGTTAAGGGTTAGGGTTAGGTTTAGGGTTAGGGTTAGGGCTTGGTTTAGGGTTAGGATTAGTGTTAGGGTTAGGTCTTGGGTTAGGATTAGGGTTAGGGTTATGATTAAGGTAAGGGTTAGGGTTTGGGTATGGGTTAGAGTAAGGTTGAGGCTTAGGGTTTGGGTTAGCGAAAGGTTAAGGGTTAGGGATAGGATTTGAGTTAGGGTTAGTGTTAGTGTTTGGGTTAGGGTTAGGGTTACGGTTAGGATTAGGATTAGGGTTAGGGTTAAGGTTAGGGTTAGGGTTTGTTTTAGTGTTAGGCTTAGGGTTAGGGTTAGGTTTAGGGTTACGGTTAGGGTTAGTTAGGGTTAGGGTGAGGGTTAGGTTTAGGGTTAGGGTTAGGGTTAGGGTCAGGGTTAGGTTCCGAGTTTGCGTTTGGGATAGAGTAAGGTATAGGGTTAGGGTTTGAGTTCGGTTAAGGGTTAGGTTTAGGGTTAGGGTTAGGGTTAGGTTTAGGTTTAGGGTTAGGGTTAGGATTAGGTTTAGGTGTTAGGGGTTAGCTTTATGGATAGGGTAAGGGTTAGGTTTAGTGTTTTGGTTTGGGTCAGGTTTAGATTTAGGGTTAGGGTTTGGGTTTGGTTTACGGTTATGGTTACACTTACGGTTAGGGTTAGGTTTAGGGTTTGGGTTGGGTTAGGGTTAGTGTTACTGTTATGGTTACGTTTAGGGTTCGGGTTAGGGTTAGGGTTAGGATAGGGGTTTGGGTTAGGGTTGCGGTTAGGGTTAAGGTTAGGGTTAGGGTTAGGGTTTGAGAATGGGTTTGGATTAGGGTTAGATTTAGGTTTAGGGTTAGGATTTGGGTTAGGGTTAGTGTTAGGGTTTGGGATAGGGTTAGGATTTAGGGTTCAGGCTTAGGGTTCGGGATAGGGTTAGGGTTAGGGTTAGGGTTAGGGTTAGGGTTTGGGTTAGGGTTTGGGTTAGGGTTAAGTTTAGGGTTAGGGTTAGGGGTTAGGGTTAGGGTTAGGGTTAGGTTTCGGGTTAGGGTTAGGGTTAGGTTTAGGATTAGGGTTAGGGTTAGGCTTTAGGGATAGGGTGAGGGTTAGGGTTACGGTTAGGGTTTGGGTTTTGGTTAGGGTTAGGGTTAAGGTTAGGATTAGGGTTACGGTTACTGTTAGGATTAGGGTTTGGGTTTTTGTTAGGGTTAGGGTTAGGGTTGGGGTTAGTGTTAGGTTTTGGGATAGGGTTAGTGTTAGGGTAAGGGTTAGGGTTAGGGTTTGTGTTATGGTTAGGATTAGGGTTAGGGTTAGGGTTAGTGTTAGGATTAGGGTTTGGGTTAGGGTTAGGGTTAGGGTTAGGGTTAGGGTTTGGGTTAGGGTTTGGGTTAGGGTTAGGGTTGAAGTTTGGGTTTGGGTTAGGGTTAGGGTTAGGGTTTCGGTTAGGGTTAGGGTTAGGGTTAGGGTTATGGTTAGGTTTAGGGTGTGGGTTTGGGTTAGGGTTAGGTTTAGGGGTGGTTTAGGGTTAAGGTTAGGGTTAGGATTAAGGTTAGGGTTAAGGTTTAGGTTTGGGTTAGAGTTAGGTTTAGAGTAAGGGTTTGGTTTAGGGTTAGGTTTAGGGTTAGATTTGGGGTTAGGGTTACGATTAAGGTTAGGGTTAGGGTTAGGGTTAGGGTTAGGGTTAGGGTTAGGGTTAGGGTTAGGGTTTGGTTTGGGATAGGGTTAATGTTACGCATAGGGTAAGGGTTAGTTTTCGGGTTAGGGTTAGGTTTAGGGTTACTGTTAGAGGTTGGTTTAGGGTTAGGGTTAAGTTTAGGGTTAGGGTTAGGGATTGGTTTGGTGTAGGGATTGTGTTAGGGTTAGGGACAGGGTTTAGGTCAGGGTTAGGGTTAGGGTTAGGGTTAGGGTTAGGGTTAGGGTTAGGGTTAGGGATAGAGTTTGAATTAGGGTTAGGTTTAGGGTTAGGGTTAGGTTTTCGGTTAGGTTTAGGGGTAGTGTTAGTGTTATCGTTAGGTTTAGGGTGTGGGTTTGCGTTAGGGTTAGGCTTAGGGTTAGGGTTAGGGTAAGTGTTAGGGTTAGGGTTTGGGTTAGGGTTAGCGTTAGGTTTAAGGTTTGGGTTAGGGTTTGGTTTGGTTTAGGGCTAGTGTTAGGGTTAGGGTAAGGGTTAGGTTTAGGGTTAAGTTTAGGGGTGGTTTAGTGTTAGGGTTAGGGTTAGGATTAAGGTTAGGGTTAAGGTTTAGGTTTGGGTTAGTGTTAGGCTTAGGGTTAGGGTTTGGGTTTGGTTACGTTTAGGTTTAGGGTTAGAGGTTAGGGTTCAGCTTTATGGTTAGGGTAAGGGTTAGGTTTATGGTTTGGGTTTGGGTCACGTTTAGGGTTAGGGTTAGGGTTTGCGTTTGGGTTAGAGTAAGGTAGAGGGTTAGTGTTTGGGTTAGGTTTAGGGCTAAGATTTGGGTTAGGCTTTGTGTTAGTGTTAGGGGTGGTTTAGGGTTAGGGTTAGGGTTACGGTTAAGGTTAGGGTTAAGGTTTGGGTTTGGGTTAGAGTTGGGTTTACAGTTAGGGTTTGGTTTAGGGTTAGGTGTAGGGTTAGGTTTGGGGTTAGGGTTAGGGTTAGGGTTAGGGTTAGTGTGAGGTTTAGGATTAGGGTTAGGGTTAGGTTTTGGGTTAGGGTTAGAGTTAGGTTTACGGTTTGGTTTCGGTTAGGGTTAGTGTTATGGATAGGGTAAGGTTTACGTTTTGTGTTAGGATTAGGTTTAGGGTTAGGGTTAGAGGTTGGTTGAGGTTTAGGGTTAGGGTTAGGATGAGAGTTAGGGTTTGGTTTGGGTTAGAGTAAGGTATAGGGTTAGGGTTTGGGTTAGGTTAAGGGTTAGGGTTAGGGTTATGGTTAGGTTTAGGTTAAGGTTTAGGGTTAGGATTAGGGTTATTGTTAGGGGTTAGGGGTTCGCCTTATTGTTAGGGTAAGTTTGAGGTTTAGGGTTTGTTTTTGGGTCAGGTTTAGGTTTAGGGTTAGTTTTTCGGTTTGGGTTACGGTTATGGTTAGGGTTACGGTTAGGTTTAGGTTTAGGGTTTGGTTTGGGTAGGGTTAGTGTTAGGGTTATGGTTAGGTTTAGGGTTTGGGTTAGGGTTAGCGTTAGTGTTAGGGTTTGGGTTAGGGTTAAGGTTAGGGTTAGGGTTAGGGGTTAGGGTTAGGGTTACGGTGAGGTTTTGGGTTAGCGTTAGGGTTAGGTTTAGGATTAGGGTTAGGGTTAGGCGTTAGGGATAGGGTAAGGGTTGGGGTTACAGTTAGGGTTTGGGTTGGGGTTAGGGTTAGGGATAAGTTTAGGATTAGGTTTAGGGTTACTGTTAGGATTAGGGTTTGGGTTTTTGTTAGGGTTAGGGTTTGGGTTAGTGTTAGGGTTTGGGTTAGTGTTAGGGTTTGGGATAGGGTTAGGGTTAGGGTAAGGGTTAGGGTTAGTGTTTGTGTTAGAGTTAGGATTAGGGTTAGGGTTAGGGTTAGGGTTGAAGTTTGGGTTTGGGTTAGGGTTAGGCTTAGGGTTTTGGTTAGGGTTAGGGTTATGGTTAGGTTTAGGGTGTGGGTTTGGGTTAGGGTTAGTGTTAGGCTTGGTTTAGGGTTAGGGTTAGGGTTAGGATTAAGGTTATGGTTAAGGTTTAGGTTTGGGTTAGAGTTAGGTTCAAAGTTAGTGTGTGGTTTAGGGTTAGGTTTAGGGTTAGGGTTGGTGTTAGGTTTAGGATTAGGGTTAGGGTTAGGGTTAGGGTTAGGTTTAGGATTAGGGTTAGGGTTAGGCGTTAGGGATAGGGTGAGGGTTAGGGTTACGGTTAGGGTTTGGGTTTGGGTTAGGGTTAGGGATAAGGTTAGGATTAGGTTTAGGATTACTGTTAGGATTTGGGTTAGGTTTTCGTTTAGGTTTTGGTTTAGGGTTATGGTTAGGGTTTGGTTTGGGTTAGGAATAATGTTACGGATAGGGTAAGGGTTAAGTTTCGGGTTAGGGTTAGGTTTAGGGTTAATGTTAGAGGTTGGTTTAGGGTTAGGGTTAGGGTTAGGGTTAGGGTTAGGGTTAGGGGTTAGGGTTTAGCTTTATGGTTAGAGTAAGGGTTAAGTTTATGGTTTGGGTTTGTGTCAAGTTTAGGTTTACTGTTAGGGTTTGGGTTTGGTTGACGGTTATGGTTAGGCTTATGGTTATGGTTAGGTTTAGGGTTTGGGTTAGGGTTAGGGTTAGGGTAGGGGTTTGGGTTAGGGTTTGGGTTAGGGTTAAGGTTAGGGTTAGGGTTAGGGTTTGAGTATGTGTTTGGGTTAGGGTTACGTTTAGGGTTAGGGTTAGGATTTGGGTTAGGGTTAGTGTTAGGGTTTGGGTTAGGGTTAGGTTTTAGGATTTAGAGTTAGGGTTCGGGATAGGGTTAGGGTTAGGGTTAAGGTTAGGGTTTGGGTTAGGGTTTGGGTTAGGGTTAAGGTTAGTGTTAGGGTTAGGGGTTAGGGTTACGGTTACGGTTAGTTTTCGGGTTAGGGTTAGGGTTAGGTTTATGATTAGGGTTAGGGATAGGCGTTAAGGATAGGGTGAGGGTTAGGGTTATGGTTAGGGTTTGGGTTTGGGTTAGGGTTAGGAATAAGGTTAGGATTAGGGTTAGGGTTACTGTTAGGATTAGGGTTTGGGTTTTTGTCAGGGTTAGGGTTAGGGTTCGGGTTAGGGTTAGGGTTAGGGTTAGGGTTAGGTAGGTTTGGGTTAGGGTTAGGGTTGAAGTTTGGGTTTGGGTTAGTGTTAGGGTTAGGGTTTCGGTTAAGGTTAGGGTTAGGGTTAGGGTTATGGTTAGGTTTAGGGTGTGGGCTTGCGTTAGGGTTAGGTTTAAGGGTTGTTTAGGGTTAGGGTTAGGGTTAGGATTAAGGTTCGGGTTAAGGTTTAGGTTTGGGTTAGAGTTAGTTTTAAAGTTAGGGTTTGGTTTAGGATTAGGTTTAGGGTTATTGTTGGGGTTAGGGTTAGGGTTAGGGTTAGGGTTACGGTTTGGTTTGGGTTAGGGTTAGTGTTATGGATAGGGTAAGGGTTATGTTTTGTGTTAGGATTAGGTTTAGGGTTAGGGTTAGAGGTTGGTTGAGGTTTAGGGTTAGGGTTAGGATGAGAGTTAGGGTTTTGTTTGGGTTAGAGTAAGGTATAGGGTTAGGGTTTGGGTTAGGTTAAGGGTTAGGGTTAGGGTTAGGGTTAGGTTTAGGTTAAGGTTTAGGGTTAGGATTAGGGTTATTGTTAGGGTTTACGGGTTAGCCTTATTGTTAGGGTCAGTGTTAGATTTAGGGTTTGTTTTTGGGTCAGGTTTAGGTTTAGGGTTAGTTTTTGGGTATGGGTTACGGTTATGGTTAGGGTTACGGTTAGGTTTAGGTTTAGGGTTTGGTTTGGGTAGGGTTAGTGTTAGGGTTATGGTTAGTTTTAGGGTTTGGGTTAGGGTTAGGATTAGGGTTTGGGGTAGGGTTAGGGTTTAGGGTTTAGGGTTAGGGTTCGGGATAGTGTTAGGGTTAGCGTTAGTGTTAGGGTTTGGGTTAGGGTTTGGGTTAGGGTTAAGGTTAGGGTTAGGGTTAGGGGTTAGGGTTAGGGTTACGGTTAGGTTTCGGGTCAGGGTTAGTGTTAGGTTTAGGATTAGATTAGGGTTAGGCGTTAGGGATAGGGTGAGGGTTAGGGTTACGGTTAGGGTTTGGGTTGGTTTAGGGTTAGGGATAAGGTTAGGATTAGGTTTAGGGTTACTGTTAGGATTAGGGTTTGGGTTTTTGTTAGGGTTAGGGTTTGGGTTAGTGTTAGGGTTTGGGTTAGTGTTAGGTTTTGGGATAGGGTTAGGGTTAGGGTAAGGGTTAGGGTTAGGGTTTGTGTTAGGATTAGGATTAGGGTTAGAGTTAGGGTTTGGATTAGGGTTAGGGTTGATGTTTGGGTTTGGGTTAGGGTTAGGCTTAGGGTTTTGGTTAGGGTTAGGGTTAGGGTTAGGGTTATGGTTAGGTTTAGTGTGTGGGTTTGGGTTAGGGTTAGTGTTAGGCTTGTTTTAGGGTTAGGGTTAGGGTTAGGATTAAGGTTATGGTTAAGGTTTAGGTTTGGGTTAGAGTTAGGTTCAAAGTTAGGGTTTGGATTAGGGTTAGGTTTAGGGTTAGGGTTGGGGTTAGGGTTAGGGTTACGGTTAGGATTAGGATTAGGGTTAGGGTTAAGGATTGGGTGAGGGTTAGGGTTCCGGTAGGGTTTGGGTTTGGGTTATGGTTAGGGATAAGGTTAGGATTAGGGTTAGGGTTACTGTTAAGATTAGGGTTTGGGTTTTTGTCAGGGTTAGGGTTAGGGTTAGGGTTAGGGTTAGGGTTAGGGTTAGGGTTAGGGTTAGGTAGGTTTGGGTTAGGGTTAGGGTTGAAGTTTGGGTTTGGGTTAGTGTTAGGTTTAGGGTTTCGGTTAAGTTTAGGGATAGGGTTAGCGTTATGGTTAGGTTTAGGGTGTGGGCTTGGGTTAGGGTTAGGTTTAGGGGTTGTTTAGGGTTAGGGTTAGAGTTAGGATTAAGGTTAGGGTTAAGGTTTAGGTTTGGGTTAGAGTTAGTTTTAAAGTTAGGGTTTGGTTTAGGGTTAGGTTTAGGGTTATTGTTGGGGTTAGGGTTAGGGTTAGGGTTAGGGTTAGGTTTAGGTTTAGGATTAGGGTTGGGTTTCGGTTTAGGTTTTGGTTTAGGGTTAGGGTTAGGGTTTGGTTTGGGTTAGGGTTAATGTTATGGATAGGGTAAGGGTTAGGTTTGCGGTTAGGGTTAGCTTTAGGGTTACTGTTAGAGGTTGCTTTAGGGTTAGGGTTAGGGATTGGTTAGGTGTAGGGTTAGTGTTAGGGTTAGGGTTAGGTAGGTTTGGGTTAGGGTTAGGGTTGAAGTTTGGGTTTGGGTTAGTGTTAGGTTTAGGGTTTCGGTTAAGTTTAGGGATAGGGTTAGCGTTATGGTTAGGTTTAGGGTGTGGGCTTGGGTTAGGGTTAGGTTTAGGGGTTGTTTAGGGTTAGGGTTAGAGTTAGGATTAAGGTTAGAGTTAAGGTTTAGGTTTGGGTTAGAGTTAGTTTTAAAGTTAGGGTTTGGTTTAGGGTTAGGTTTAGGGTTATTGTTGGGGTTAGGGTTAGGGTTAGGGTTAGGGTTAGGTTTAGGTTTAGGATTAGGGTTAGGTTTAGGTTTAGGTTTTGGTTTAGGGTTAGGGTTAGGGTTTGGTTTGGGTTAGGGTTAATGTTATGGATAGGGTAAGGGTTAGGTTTGCGGTTAGGGTTAGCTTTAGGGTTACTGTTAGAGGTTGCTTTAGGGTTAGGGTTAGGGATTGGTTAGGGGTAGGGTTAGTGTTAGGGTTAGGGATAGGGTTTAGGTCAGGGTTAGGGTTAGAGTTTAGGTTTTGTTTAGGGTTAGGGTTAGGGTTAGGGTTTGGGTTAGGATTTAGGTTTAGGAAAGGGTTAGGGTTAGGGTTAGTTTTAAGGCTTGGGTTAGGGTTAGGGTTACGGTTAGGGCTTTGGTTTAGGTTAGGTTTAGGGTTTGGGTTAGGCTTAGGGTTAGGGTTTGGGTTTGGGTTGGTTTAGGTTTATGGTTAGGTTTAGGGTTAGGGTTAGGTTTAGGGTTTGCGTTTGTGTTAGAGCAAGGTATAGGGTTAGGGTTTGGGTTAGGTTTAGGTTTAGGGTTAGGGTTAGGGTTAGGGTTAGGGGTTAGGGGTTAGGTTTATGGTTAAGGTAAGAGTTAGGTTTAGGGATTGGGTTTGGGTTGGTTTAGGTTTATGGTTAAGTTTAGGGTTAGGGTTAGGTTTAGGGTTTGCGTTTGTGTTAGAGTAAGGTATAGGGTTAGGGTTTGGGTTAGGTTTAGGTTTAGTGTTAGGGTTAGGGTTAGGGTTAGGGGTTAGGGGTTAGCTTTATGGTTAGTGTAAGAGTTAGGTGTAGGGTTTGGATTTGGGTCAGGTTTCGGTTTAGGGTTAGGGTTTGGGTTTGGTTTACGGTTATGGTTCGGGTGACGGTTAGGGTTAGGTTTAGGGTTTGGTTTGGGTTAGGGTTAGTGTTAGGGTTATGGTTAGCTTTAGGTTTTGGGTTAGGGTTAGGGTTAGGGTTAGGGTTTGGGTCAGGGTTAGGGTTAAGGTTAGGGTTAGGGTTAGGGTTATTGTTTGGGTATGTGTTTGGGTTAGGTTTAGGTTTAGGGTTAGGGTTAGAGTTAGGGTTAGAGTTTGGGTTAGGGTTAGTGTTAGGGTTTGGGTTAGGGTTAGGGTTAGGGTTAGGGTTTAGGGTTTAAGGTTAGGGTTCGGCATAGGGTTAGGGTTAGGGTTATGGTTTGGTTTAGGGTTTGGGTTAGTGTTAAGGTTAGGGTTAGGGTTAGTGGTTAGAGTTAGGGTTAGTGTTAGGGTTCGGGTTTGGTTTAGGGTTTGGGTTAGGGTAAAAGTTAGGGTTAGGTTTAGGGATTGGTATGGGTTTGGGTTAGGGTTAGGTTTAGGGTTAGGGTTAGAATTTGGGTTAGGGTTGGTGTCAGGGTTTGGGTTAGGGTTAGGGTTAGGGTTATGGTTAGGTTTAGGGTTTGGGTTATGGTTAGGGTTAGGGTTAGGGTTTGGGTTTGGGTTTGGGTTAGTGTTAGGTGTAGGGTTAGGGTTAGGATTTGGGTTAGGGTTGGTGTTAGAGTTTGGGTTAGGGTTAGGGTTAGGGTTTAGGTTTGGTTTAGGGTTTGGGTGATGGTTTAGGTTTTTGTTAGAGTTAGGCTTAGGGTTAGTTTTAGGGTTTGGGTCAGGCTTAGGGTTAGGGTTATGGCTTAGGTTTAGGTCAGGTTTAGGGTTTGGGTTAGGCTTAGGGTTAGGGTTTGGGTTTGGGTTAGGTTTAGCGTTAGTGTTAGGGTTAGGGTTAGGTTTAGGGTTTGCGTTTGGGTTAGAGTAAGGTATAGGGTTAGAGTTTGGGTTAGGTTAAGGGTTAGGGTTAGGGTTAGGTTTAGGTTTAGGGTTATGGTTAGGGTTAGGTTTAGGGGTTAGGGGTTAGCTTTATGGTTAGGGTAAGGGTTAAGATTAGTGTTTGGGTTTGGGTCATTTTTAGATTTAGGGTTAGGGTTTGGGTTTGGTTTACGGCTATGGTTAGGCTTACGGTTAGGGTTAGGTTTAGGGTTTGGTTTGGGTTAGGGTTAGTGTTACTGTTAAGGTTAGGTTTAGGGTTTGGGTTAGGGTTCGGGTTAGGATAGTGGTTTGGGTTAGGCTTTGGGTTAGGGTTAAGGTGAGGATAGGGTTAGGGTTTGAGAATGGGTTTGGGTTAGGGTTAGGTTTAGGTTTAGGGTTAGGATTTGGGTTAGGGTTAGTGTTAGGGTTTGGGATAGGGTTAGAGTTTAGGGTTTAGGTTTAGGGTTCGGGATAGGGTTAGGGTTAGGGTTAGGGTTAGGGTTAGGGTTAGGGTTTGGGTTAGGGTTTGGGTTAGGGTTAAGGTTAGGGTTAGGCGTTAGGATTAGGGTGAGGGTTAGGGTTACGGGTAGGGTTTGGGTTTTGGTTACGGTTAGGGTTAAGGTTAGGATTAGGGTTAGGGTTACTGTTAGGATTAGGGTTTGGGTTTTTGTTAGGTTTAGGTTTAGGTTTAGGGTTAGGGTTGGGGTTAGTGTTAGGGTTTGGGATAGGGTTAGGTTTAAGGTAAGGGTTAGGGTTAGGGTTTGTGTTAGGGTTAGGATTAGGGTTAGGGTTAGGGTTAGTGTTAGGATTAGGGTTTGGGTTAGGGTTAGGGTTAGGGTTAGGGTTAGGGTTTTAGTTACGGTTAGGGTTGAAATTTGGGTTTGGGTTAGGGTTAGGGTTAGGGTTAGTGTTAGGTTTAGGGTTAGTGTTAGGTTTAGGATTAGGGTTAGCGTTATGGTTAGGGTTAGGGTTAGGGTTAGGTTTAGGATTAGGGTTAGGGTTAGGCATTAATGATAGCATGAGGGTTAGGGTTACGGTTAGGGTTTGGGTTTGGGTTAGGGTTAGGGATAAGGTTAGGATTAGGGTTAGGGTTACTGTTAGAATTAAGGTTTGGGTTTTTGTCAGGGTTAGGGTTAGGGTTAGGGTTAGGGTTAGGGTTAGGAAGGTTTGGGTTAGGGTTAGGGTTGAAGTTTGGGTTTGGGTTAGGATTAGGGCTAGGGTTTCGGTTAGGGTTAGGGTTATGCTTAGGTTTAGGGTGTGGGTTTGGGTTAGGGTTAGGTTTAGGGGTTGTTTAGGGTTAGGGTTAGTGTTAGGATTAAGGTTAGGGTTAAGGTTAGGTTTGGGTTTGAGTTAGTTTTAAAGTTAGGGTTTGGTTTAGGGTTAGGTTTAGGGTTAGGGTTGGGGTTAGGGTTAGGGTTAGGGTTAGGGTTAGGGTTAGGGTTAGGTTTACGATTAGGGTTAGGTTTAGGTTTAGATTTTGGTTTAGGGTTAGGGTTAGGGTTTGGTTTGGGTTAGGGTTTATGTTACAGATAGGGTCAGGGTTAGGTTTCGGGTTAGGGTTAGGTTTAGGGTTACTGTTAGAGGTTGGATTAGGGTTAGGGTTAGGGTTAATTTTAGGGTTAGGGTTAGGGATTGGTTTGGGGTAGGGTTAGTGTTAGGGTTAGGGATAGGGTTTAGGTCAGGGTTAGGGTTAGGTTTAGGGTTAGAGTTTAGGTTTTGTTTAGGGTTAGGGTTAGGGTTAGGGTTTGGGTTAGGTTTTAGGTTTAGGATAGGGTTAGGGTTAGGGTTAGTTTTAAGGCTTGGGTTAGGTTTAGAGTTACGGTTAGGGCTTTGGTTTAGGTTAGGTTTAGGGTTTGGGTTAGGCTTAGGGTTAGGGTTTGGGTTTGGGTTGTTTTAGATTTATGGTTACGTTTAGGGTTAGGGTTAGTTTTAGGGTTTGCGCTTGTGTTAGAGTAAGGTATAGGGTTAGGGTTTGGTTAGGTTTAGGTTTAGGGTTAGGTTTAGGGTTAGGTTTAGGGGTTTGGGGTTAGTTTTTTGGTTAGGGTAGGTGTTAGGTTTAGGGTTTGGGTTTGGGTCAGGTTTAGGTTTAGGGTTAGGGTTTGGGTTTGGTTTACGGTTATGGTTCGGGTTACGGTTAGGTTTAGGTTTAGGGTTTGGTTTCGTTTACCGTTAGTGTTAGGGTTATGGTTAGGTTTAGGTTGTGGGTTAGGGTTAGGGTAGGGGTTTGGGTTAGGGTTTGGGTTAGGGTTAAGGTTAGGGTTAGGGTTAGGGTTTGGGTATGGGTTTAGAGTTTAAGGTTAGGGTTCGGGATAGCGTTAGGGTTAGGGTTAGGGTTTGAGTTAGGGTTTGGGTTATTGTTATGGTTAGGGTTGGGGTTAGGGGTTAGGGTTAGGGTTAGGGTTAGGGTTAGGGTTTGGTTTGGTTTAGGGTTTGGGTTAGGGTAAAAGTTAGGGTTAGGTTTAGGGTTTGGTATGGGTTTGGGTTAGGGTTAGGTTTAAGGTTAGGGTTAGAATTTGGGTTAGGGTTGGTGTCAGGGTTTGGGTTAGGCTTAGGGTTAGGGTTTAGGTTTGGTTT